>JAABKK020049682.1:0-11881 GCA_011634745.2 Catotricha subobsoleta | reverse complement strand
TATATTTCCCTATTCAAACAATGTTTACGAACAGAAGATATCAGAGCTTTGAGCTCCACAAACACAAATTGCATACACATTTTCTCCAAAATCTTAAATTTCACTAGAGCAATAGACATTTTAATTAGTAAGTATTTTGCATAGCTTAATACAATTCGACTTTGATGGTAATGAAGTCAAAACCGGTCAGTTTTAATCTTCTAATTAAATATTGCTTTTTTTATTTCTTTTTGTTTTAAGTTTTGCGGATATCCATGGATATCAATATTGCGGATGCAGGGCGGATATGGATAAAAGTTTTGCGGATGCGGGCCGATTTGGATATGTAAAATAGCTATCCATGCAGGTCTCTGGTAAAGTTAGATTGTATTTTCCATTTGGGAAAAATATAAGATTTAAGCATTATACTAACTATAATAATATAATAATCAATAAAATCTTATCACAAATTCCATAACATATATTCTCATGGTCATGATTTTTTTTTTTTTTTTTTAGAATATTGGATCAATTCTGTAAACAATATTATAATCCCTGTAGATATACTTCATTACACATTATCCTGATTATTGGTTTTAAGTTAATGTTTTCAAATGTCTATAAATCATTTTAGACATGGATTTTAATATTGTAATAAATCAGTTTGAAAGTTAAAGCTGATTTGAGCATAATATAAATTTCGTATAGGCTAAAAAAAAAATCTAAATTTATAATTAACTTTGTACAATTCTGATTATGAAAATTTTATATAAAATAATCAAAAAACTATTTAAACGTCATTAAGAAATAAAAAGTCTAATCAGAAAAAAACAATCTATGTGTGAACGAAGCATAGAAATTATTTAAATCATTAAAAATAAAATTTTCACTGCAACAATAAAATTATAGAAAAGCGCAACAAATAATTTAATAAGTACAATGCCAAAGAAGACAAATGCCAAACACAATTTACTTCCCACACCTTACCTATGTCCATCTCTATATATATATATAAAAAAATATCCACAACACAACATCGCAATGTTTTATATTATATAGACGGACGCGTAGACAGACATAATTAAGATAAGTCTTGAACTATTAATATAGCCATTGGTTAAGATATATACCTACATTCATGCATGGGAATGTAAAAATATGTCTTTGCGTTGAGGCATTCAGCAAAAAAAAAAAACAAAAGAAAAGAAAAAAGAACAAAAAAATAAATAAATAAATGAAATACAATTTGGAATCCTTTACACAATAATAAATAGTACATTAGAAATGACAAACGACTGATTCAAAAACACCGACCTGAACACAAAACCAAAAAAGAACTCAATATCAAAATAGATTCAATTCTCTCTTTATGTATTAAAACTACATAGCAAATGTATTTGCAATAGAAATATTTTACATTTGCATTACATACTATATATACTAAGGTGAACCTGAACAGTATAGGTACAATCGAATGTGCGCATGAATGAAAATCAAATTCCAAATAGAATGAATTATGAAAAGAACTGAAAATATATTAATGGTAAGTTTTGCAGCGAACTTGAAGATTTGAATTCGAAGGATTTTGTTTTTTATTTTCATTTTTGTTTTGTTTATAGAAATTTGGCTACAGTGTCTTGTGACCTTCTGTTTGTGAGGTTGCGAATTTTCCCATTTGAAATTTCTTTCATATAAATTACGGGAAGATATTAGATATTTACAAGTTTGAAGTATTCAAGTTTGATATTGTAGTCAAGTAGCGTTAATTTTACAGTTTACATACACAATATATAGGATAATATAATCGTATATACAATTCGTTGCTATATAAATATAATTTACATTTATCTGATTATCTGTTTTTAGTTCATGTTCTATAATATAATGATGAAAATAGAATTTCACTGTATTATAGTTTTATGAATAGAACTTTTGCGATATAGCTAACCTCACGCTTTTGTATTTCATCATTGCTCGCACATGCGCCATAATTCAATATAAGTTAATATTATTCATACTTTTTTAATCTATAGGTTTTTCCTTAAGCTTTTGCTTAGACACAAGTTATATTCGTGTGTGCAAATACAACAACATAACCCCGTGTATTTATGTATAGATATAGATACGTACAAGTTTGTGCTATTCAAAAACAACAACAAGCCTTCAGGTATGTTAAATATTTGAAATCATCCTTTAAAACAGCATACAACAACAAAAATTCTTTTCTTATATGTCTCGAGCATATACATACTATCAACGTTTCGATAAACATGCGATTTTTCTTATCCAAAGCCACACCACAAATATTTTAGCTAAACATTTTATCAAAATTATAGAAAGGTATAGGATGCCCGATGGATGAGCTATATGAGCAAAAATCACAAAATATATTCCGGGTTATGTGTGTTATCATTTTCATTCGGATATAAACACTCATTGTATACATAAATTCATTCGTTCGAAAGGGATTGAACAAAAAAAAAAACAAAATTATTAAATTAAGAAAAAGGACCAACATTTTGAAATATATTTTGTGTTGCTATAAAATTTTCTGGCCAAATTATTCTGCATATGTTGTCATTTTAATAAAGAATTTATTTTTATTATTTTTATTTTTTTCTGATGAGGGAAGCTACCTTTCTACGATGTAAATGAAATTTAATTTCGATTGTGTGGCTACAGCAGCTGTTAAGCATAATAATGAAGTTACAATATTCAACCGCAAATTCATTTTACGTATTATATTACTTATATATATATTATATAATAAGATACATATGAAATGGAATATGAGTGTACAGCTTTCTATTACAATATTTAGAAAATTAGTATCCTTAAAAGTTAAATAGCAAACAAAACTAAATGCGGTTTCTAAAATGATAAAATTATAATATAATGGTTTTAATGATACATTTTACGATAGACATATACTAAAAGTTTTTAATAGACGGTATAACGTGTGCATTTGCCTTAGAGAGTTAGGAAAATTTTCAATAAGGAATATCTATTACGAGGCATCACAATGCCGCTTTGGTGTTGAATGCATATTATTGTTAAAAGTTTGTGCTTTATTAAAACTTGTTAGAGGAAATGGTTTTGCTGAAACAAATATGCATGTGTTTTACGAGTTCGATGGTGGACAATTAGAATAGATATTTGATTGTAAAACTAAAGAATGGATAAATTTTAATGGAATAGAGAAATGAAAAACTTGTGTAATTTATATAATATTTATTCGACCGCTGATAGAAAAAATATAAATTAAATACCTTACGTCATACTTTTCATAAAAAAAAAAAACCTTAAGTTGTTATAACAACGTTAAGTCTAAGCCGCCGATCCCAATGATATATAGCATAAACTCCACATAAGTATAAAAATATGATTTGCTATAAATTGATCAACGCAAACAAAAGTATAAATGCGCATTCATTCTTAAATAAACTATTTTTGCTGTCATTTCTAACATAATAATTTATATCATATAACTAATTAAGGCATATAAATTGAAATAATACACTCAAATAACAGATTACACATGCGCAATTGATTTATTCGTGAGAAGAACATCTGTACATCGCTGGGATTATACCTACAACAGAGAAAAAAGGAAAAACATAAAATTTAACAACAAATATATAACATTTGAATTAATTAACAAATAAACTTGTCGCAACTCTGTCTCATATACTATACATCCAATTTAAATTACCAAAAATATATGCATAGAAATGTGTTCATTTTACTTACATATGGTGTATTATGCACATTCTCAACTCAACGGAACAATTACCAGTAGCACTAAGATTTATATTTTAATAATATCACCACGATCTTTCAAACAATTTAATTTCCTTTCCTTCGTCTCTATATATTATCATTCTCCATCCAGAGATATTATATGTATTTAGTCGTCTTCAAATTTCACAAAATGTATACGGATGAATGTCGGTAGACACAAGACACAATACATATTATCCACCATATATCATAAAATATATGAACGCTGAAGGTTAAATGTATGCATTTAGATACACCGTGAGTTTTCTTCTTCTTCTACATATTTTTTTTTTGGTTTTAGTTCGTATTATTATTATTTTTTTTTAAAAACATTCTTATACTTGGTGTAGTCTCATATATTGCAGAAGCATATAGAGAGGGCCCATAAGGAATTTTCTTTCTTTTCTTTTAGAATGCGTCGCAGGCGTTCATCAAAATAACATCAAAGGGTATACATAGAATGTTTTTAAACATTAAATTCTATAAATATGTATGTTACTGAATAATACTCTGTCGCATATAATAAGGAAAATATGTGAAAATGTTACACAAGAAGAAAGCTATCATTTTTAGGTAACAACGTATTTATGAGATTTAGTAAAATTCATAGATGCCGGGCAGATGATTTATTTATTGAACAATTACATTACAAAGTAAATACATATTCCATATTTTAATTACATTTTAAAATTCTATCTCAATGCATGGAAACCAAGTATTTGACAATGGAAATTTTGTACGATTATAGAGTAATATTTTATTTGTTATTAGACAGTCTTAAGGATTTCAGAAAAAAATATGGTTTATATCACAAAAATTATCAAAATAAAATTTATTTGTATTTGAGTTAATTTTAAAAGAAAATAATATTAGTAGAGAGCTACCATCAGTCAGATATATATGTATGCCGAATGAAAAGCGTACCACACCACACATATCCACACGCTGTTCGGATAATTTATGAGTTCGAACAATACTTTTGGCGTTAAAAAATTAATACGTACAATTTTTTTCTTTTTTTTTTGTTAATTTTCCAAAGATTTTGATTTACGATCGAAATATTTGTAGAGCATGTACTTCGAACATTGAAGGGGCGCTCACTCATTTCATTTTTGTATTTTTTTTTTTTAGACATAAAGTGTGAAGAATGTAATATGACGCCGAATATTTAGGTATTTTAGTATTATTAAATTTATTTAACAAATAAAGAGAGGAATTTTTCTTGTTGCCAATATGTCTACAATCAACTTTACTTGATCAATCATCGTAGAATGTCAACAATAAAGAAAAAAAAAAAGTAGAATTTATTTTCGTTAACGCGACAATAGGTTTGAATGAAATTGCTTTTTGGGTAATGTGGCATGGAATAACTTCCGATACGTTTTTAGAGTTTTCGCTTCTTCACTATACAGTGTTACAAGTTACAAGTCTGTCTATTGGTGTATTGTGATTTGTGGTTGAGCTTTTTACACTTCTAGTTCTCTCCATTCATGGATTGTTGGAAATGAAAATTATATGAAAATATTTTGCATAGTCATTTTTGATGAGTGTTGTGTTAACATTTCTGGCAGCATTGAACATTTTGGGTAAACAATTTGCAGTCTTCATAAGTCAAAATAGTTTTGAGTTAGATTAAGATTGAAAACTAGATAAAATATAACTTCTTTATGCAACTTTAAGGAGTTAAGATATTTGTAAAAATATCAAAAATTATTTCAGTAGATAAAATATATTGACATTTATGTATATAATTATATATAGTTATGCACTGCAATTTAAAATATGTGCGTTATATAAATTATTAGTTATTTTCAATAGAAATTAATCTTCAGTAATCCCCGCATTACCTAATTAAGTTTCAAAAGTTCACATATAATGAGTTTATATACCTATTAACTTTTCAAGTGCACACTACAAAGGAATACTTAATGGGGGTGTCGATTTTGATTGATGGGTTCATACGAACTTAACTGACCCTTGATCTCTTTTCTATATAACAAAATATATATCAGAAAAAAAAATCAAAATATATATATTCTTATATATAATAATAATAATAATAATATTCCATTAATTCTATGTGCCAGCACTCGTTCAAAGTTCAATATATTTTATTATAAAATATATATGCTCTCATCTGAACATTTTGATAATATAAAATTGTATGTCCATAACAAGGGTTATCGAAATAATCTATTCATTGCATTATATTTAATGAAATTAGAATCATTTCTGAACGTGACAGTTTCAAAACTATGCTGATAAATATTCATGAATGTTATGGTATTGTATTTGTAGATATTGAAATTGGTGTCATGTAATGAGCATCCTTAAAATATTTTCTATATTACATTGAGAATGGGAAAACACTAAAATCAAATACAGGAGCTGTTGATTATGATTGTATGGATGGAAAGACTATTAGCAGTAAACAAATTCAAGTTTTCATTCTCATTTCTCCATATTATAAAGTTAACGTTCGTTTCGTATATATATTTAATAAAATTATAGGTGGCTCGCTCGTATGCGAACAAAATAATATATATATTATATATACCTATATATTTAAATTGTGCACCGCAATATTATCGACATGGCTAGCTAGTATTATTTAGAAAGAGCACAGCAATACACCTTTACCATCATATTACAAATATAGATAATGGTATATATAGTTGAATTCAATTTCAATTGTTTAAAATTATAGAGTTGTTTGGTATACAACATAATAAATAAACCACCCGCTGCTATACAGCATTAATATTTTATAATATAGATTTCGTATGTAGATTCTTGTGGTTTTATTACGGTAATATTTCGACTATAATTTACATACATATATATCCAGATAACAAAATAGTTGAATATTGTAATACGAAAATTTTAGTATCAACTGTATGAATTAAATATAACTAATAACCGGTTGATTAATTATTTCGGTATCATAATCTCAAGTATATTCTACCAATAACTGAACCAAAATTGATTCCTTATCGGAATCTGTATATTAGGGTGGCAATAAAAAATCGAAGTTCGAATATTCCAGATTACTGTTGATAGAAAAATCAGAATTGGTCTGAAATGTTCGTATGTGAATTTTCAGCCCTGTAGGTGTTTTCATAACCGTGCGCAAAATCGACAAAGTTTTTCGTTTTTTGTTTTCGTTTGAGAGCTATCTTCAGAATAAAAAAAAATAAAAACCTTAGTTTTTGATGCATTGACCCTCAAACGAAAAACGCCCATACAATAAAATGATCACCTGATTATTTGCAACAGCTCGTAGAAAAGTTTTTTTCAAAAAAAAAATAAATAAAAAAAAAAATTTCATAAAAAAAATAAGTTTTTTTGGTCAAAATGCTTTTTATTGCAGATCTGCACGTTTCAGACATTTTTTTTTTGGTAAGGGTTCCCCCTGTCGATTTTTTTTCAAAATCAAAAAATAAAAGCTTTGTCGGTTTTGCGCACGGTCATGAAAACACCTACAGGGCTAAAAATTCACATACGAACATTTCAGATTCTGATTTTTCTATATATATTTAAATAATCACAATTCGTTTTATTTTCAATAAAAAAAAAAATGTTAATCTTTTAAATATCAATGTGACATTCCAATACCAACTACATATTTAACATATTGATTTCAGATACAGATTTATTGAATAATGAACCGGAATCAGTTCAGTAGTTGTGCTTAATATTCAAATAGATTTCATCAAAATGAAGCTCGCAAATATATAACATAATTTTCGATAAATATAAATTTCTATCACTCATTTGAAAACTAAATTAACAATTATTTCGGTAAAGTCAGGATATAATAAATGTATTTTCAACTGTGAAATGGATCACACTGAAAATTTTATATCGTCAGCATATACACAAGTAATGTTTGAAATGCGTATTTAATTTTCGCATTTCAACCAAATAACTTTTTTTTCAATTTTCTATTTTCACTGAAGGTAAAATGCATATATGTACTACGAAATAAATAACCAACCGTCACATTTTCTATATTATATGCATAAAATAGTAAATGAAGTCGGTACACATATAGTGTTATATATATGTAGTTATTATTTGCCAATATATTCTCAAAATATTACATAAAATGTGGGAAAAATGAAAGAATGGCGTTTTAATTTTAGCTTTATAACGTATACAAATTTATTGCTTCTGCTAAATTATTTATGACATTTTGAAAATTATGGTTGACTATGTGTGTAATGTTTGCATTTAGAAAATTAATAAATAAATGAAGAGCAGATAGACAGAAGTTAATTTTTGTATAATATATTATACCTACCTCTATATATACAATATATGTTTTACAAGTGACAGAATTAATATTCAACCGTTTTTATGAGTAATAAAAGATTTCATAATTTTTTTTGTTATTTAAATTTATTAATTTTAATTATCTTCAATAAAATATTATTATACGCAGTAGTTAATTGAGATTATTTATTATTATTATCGTCTTTTGCAACGTTATTTTGTGTGTACAAATTCAGAGAATATTATTTTATAATTACTTAACATTCTTAATACTTTGTTGTCATGGAAAAAAAAGAATGGTAGTTATGTCGTCACCAAAATATGAAATTGTTCTATCATGAAACTTTAACGTTTTTCACTTTTTCGAGTTATTCTATTCAAAATTCAATTCTACTTTGGCCAATTTTTGCAGAAAACTCAAAAATCCGACATTTGCTAAATATTAAACACATTGCCACTTAAATAATATTTATTATCTTTCTCCTGCTCCTCTTTAAATATACGGTTTTATGGTAGAAAAGTTTCATGTTTCGGCGACAATATATGTTGCATGCAGTTTAGAAAATAAAAACAAAAATCCCAAATATATTTTTTTTTCAATAAAAAATGCCGTACAAACGAAAAATAATAATAAAGAAAAGAACAATAATGAGTGTTCTACTGTCTAATCCGCAGTAGATGTGGTTCGTGTTATTTGACGAGTGTAGGTTTTATATATGAAATATATTTTAGGTAGTTTTAAACTATGTCATTATTTAAAAGGTACATTATTAAAAATGCATATAAGTATTATATACTCGTGCCAGAATATTTTATATTCCTTTGATAAAAGAAAAAAAATATGAAATCTGCAGATGCATGCACGATAATTAAAATCTAAAAAAAATAAAATAAAAAACTATGCACAGACAGGTCATGCATAAGTACTCAAATTACAAAACTTGAGACGAGGTGAATAAACTGGAATATTTAAATAAATAAAAAAAAATAAAATAGAAAGACCACAAAAAAACGGCTTCATTTCCTTCAAGGATCAAAAATTTTCTATGAAAAATTATCGTAAATACTTTTCGCGTATAATCCGGCAGAAGTGAAGAAGTGATAGAAAAAAAACGAAGATTGATTGTAAACATATATGTATAAATAGTATAACCGCATATATAATGATAAGAGGTTTGTGCTAGTAAATCAAGTAGATCAAATTTGCATCAGTGTCTGCCATTCCAAATATTCGCCTAAGCCATCTAATCTCTTTCGAAAATCCTCTACGTGATTATATCAATAAACAGCAAAACTTTAATATTAAGTTTTAACTTAATACTGATTTTGAAAAGAACTAACTAACAATTAGCCATTACTAATGAAAAGGGTATTAAATTAAAAAAAAAACTAACTAACTGAAATAAAAGTATTGTCTACCTTTGTATCAATAACTTTACTTTTATTCATGTACTCATTTATATCACATAAGAGATATGCGTATGCATATAATATATCTTATGTCTTTATGTACTGTTGTACAAATTTCATCCTTGTGAAAGTGATGTGATATTACGATGATATATAGCCAAATACAATGATGCTACACTGTTACTAGAAATATATATAGTGAATATAATGTATTTTATATACCAAAATAGGAGGCCTTTAATCGAAACTGTTGTCAGTTCAGTATACGTGCCAGGATAAAAGGGAAAGCGTCAAAGTACGTGACTGCGTTAACAAAAACGTGTATTCTCTCTGATGACTAGAATTCTTAATGACCTTAATCAACTCAACAAAAAGAAGAGAAGAAGAAAAAAAATACCTACAGCAGCGAAACATATATTACTCATCAATGGCGGTATAGAGATATTAAGTGATGATTTTATTGTTATTTTATTCGATATTTATTTCATATTTATTTCATATTTATATTAATATGTTAATGTAATGATGTTATCCTTTATTATTTTCTCTATAATCACAGCAACAAATGTTCGCTTCATTATTTTGTTTAATATTGTTCGACATTTATATATTTTTGAGTAGATAAACAATATAGTTTAATGTGAAAAAGAAATATCATACACATAAAAGAGCTGATAATGTGCATTAATTTATGAAAATTAATGGATTATTGATCTCAAACAAAACATATAGTAGGTACCAATAATTCCTATGAAAGATTTATTGTTCACATTTTTAACCACAAGCCCCTTAATTCAATCCGATTTGGTGTAATTTATCAACATTTAAGATTATAAAACTGATATACATATGGTCAAGGCTCCGGTCTGTCTTACACTCACATGCATATTTTGGCCAATATCTTGAAAAAAAAAACATAAAACCCTAATAATTTTCTGATCGCACAATATGAAGATCCCCTAGGCCTACATTTTGTGCATACAAAGTTTTTTTTTGTATCTCTGATGGTTTCGGAGCTATAAGCATTTAAAACCTCCAAATTCAGTTTGTAAATTTTGTAACATGACAGAGCGTCTGTGACGCCAGCCTGACAATATTTTCAGGCTGTCTATTGGAGAAATGGAGTGTTCAGAGGATGTGGTGGGTATCCTAAAAGTACTGTCAGGCTATGTCAGGCTGCCCCCTTTCAGGAGAAAATATGGTCAGGCTGGGGAACATGTGACGCCAGCCTGACAATATTTAATTTTTAAATTAACGCCTATATTCTTGTCAGACTGTTCATTTTGGTATTGAGAGGTTTATAAAAAACGTTAGCCAACCTAACAATATTTTCAGGCTATATCTGGTAGCCTTAATTTGGAAAAGGCCGGAGAAATTTTGACGCCTGCCTTACATTTTATTTTTTTTGACAGGCTCGGGAATATGTGACGTCAGCCTGACAATAATTTTATATTTTTATAGTTGTTTAAATTACATTAATAATTTTAAAAAAAATTGATTGTTTGATTATATTTTAAAAAAAACAAAAATATTTTAGAAAAACAAACGTTAAATACCGGCTATATCTGAAGGAACTAAAAATGAAAATATTGTCAGGATGGCGTCACAGACGCCATGACTGACACTTTTATTAGGGTGGATGGATTTTCTAACCCCATCTTTGACATTGATTTTTGGAAAGAGAAAATAAAAAAAATCAGTAGAATACGCCCAACTAGCAATGCGACAACTATATGGTGTTCACAACTAAAATTGGGTTTTAGTTGTTATTTGGTTCTAACTAAATAGTTCGCAGAATAGGTTGTGACAACCTTGGCTGTGAACTATTTCACAATGGTTGTCATTTAATTTGTCAAATTGTTGTGAAAACCGATTTTGCGAACTATTCCACAACTGTTGTCATTTGGTTGTCAATTGAGGTTGTCAGAACCGTTCCGACAACCTTGCCTGCGAACTATTTCACAACGGTTGTCATTTAATTTGTCAAATTGTTGTGAGAACCTATTTTGCGAACTATTTTACAATTGTTGTCATTTGGTTGTCCACTGACACTTGGTTTCCACTATCAACTTTAATGTTGATCGTGATAATGATTAATCAGCCTCGATAATCAACGTGTGTTCTAACTAGTTTTTTAAATATTAATTACTATCATCATTTGACATTTCTGTCGTTACTAATATTTAAAAACAATAAACATTTTTACGAAATTAAATAAAAATTCATTTGCAATTCCTTTTAATTTATTCACTTAATTTCGATTTTAATCTAACATTATTTAACATCATAAAAATATGATATTCTGATTCAAATTTCATTTTTTTTTTTATAGAAAAAAGGTTATGTACGAAAAGAAATGACAAACGTCAAAAATAATCACTATTATAATGGTTACGCTTATTTTTCGATCATGATAGAAAATTTAACAGCGATTACT
>JAABKK020049671.1:0-11882 GCA_011634745.2 Catotricha subobsoleta | reverse complement strand
CAAAGAAATTTCGTAGCGAATGGACGTGCCAGGAAATTGCTAAATCGGTAAGAAATATTTCTGAACTTTAAATAATTTTTCGTAAAATGGATAATTATGGAACAGAAACCAATACACGAGACTAACGAAATAAATAACGTTTTAGATACGAAAAAAGAAACATATTCTTGGAAAAGGAAAATACGCACATACGATACACGTGCAAGGCGAAATTTCACTTGGCTACGTGAAACCGCAAATTCGGAAAATCAGAAGGAAGCTAATAAAACCCTTTTGGAAACCATCCCGAAACATCGTGAATCGAAGAACCAGCCAATTGCGTAAGTCTTATTTAATCAAAATAACCAATTTCACGCACAAAAAGCATTCCAATTGGAACATCAAGATTTGAACAATGGCTAACCTCAAAATGTCCATTGTTTCAGTGGTTTTAGGTAGACGGTAGACGGCTGAACATTTTATGTAGACGGCGAAACATCGCAGCATCCAGCTGATAACCACCTAGTTATAGCACGCAGCTCATAAAACCTATTCCAGGACAACGCGAACAGTTTATGATATCGAGATTGTGAAGCTCACGTACAGTCGATTCGTCCTGTAAACGAGACATAAAGCAACTCCAGTTGAAGAGCCATTTTTATGAAACAGCTCCAATTGTCTGAACGCGAATAATATATTGGATAACTCGTCGCATATCCCGAGTAGGAAATAAGGTTTTCGTCGAATAAAATATAAGAATAAATAAATAAACGGCATAAAACGTATCGCGATTTCGTCCCGCGTAAATAATAACATAATAAATAAATAATTAAGGTAGTTAGTGCTAATAATAGTTTTAAGTTCAAATACATCATTTATTTAATTAATTTTATAGAACATTAAAGTAGAGTTCATTTGCGAAATATCGTCTGATCAACGAATTTCGTGCCTTTTGCCTTTTGCTTTGTTTTTATAAATTAAATTCATTTAATAAAAGAATTTGTTTGTTTATGAAAATTTTTCGTGTCAGCATTTCGTTATTTCGTTTGATTTGAGATTTATTTTGAGTTCAATAAATTTCGTAGATTTTGGACATTAACATTCACTTTTAAGAGTCATTTCTCATGCTCGCGTTTGATTGTAAAACATACGACCCTGAGTAAAGGTTTTTACAACAGAATAGTGTGCGTATATAATCATAATTTATGTTTGGTGTGTTATTTAACTATATTTGTGCCATTATAACAAAACATTAACAATTAAATACTAATTTTCTTTAGAATGAGGATTGCTCTTTTTAACTTCGTATTTGGATCATCGATTCAATAAGAACAAGTTTAGTTTCACCGCATACTTTGAAACATTGCCATTATGGATCCAGCAGTTTTAATCACCTAAAACAAATAATTTTGCGAAATTTATTTATTTATTTATAAAGCAGTTTCTTATACAAGAAAAAATTACTTACCGCAGTAAAACTTCCTAAATTGCAAGTAACAAAACTGAGTCCATGGAAATGGAATGGTCTTTGGGCTCTCACCATAATCAACACAATGTGTCGTCGGTGCTCTGGTGAAAAATTGTCCCAATTTGTCTGATAGGCCATTTCTGCCACCTTACAACCCTAAAATAAGAAAAGTTATCATAATTGGAAGCCAAAATGTATAAATAAATAATTTAATTTTTCACCTGAAATGCAACTTCGCTACCAAACAAACAATAAATTAGCAATGACACTAACGTGCCAAGGCATATAAACAAATGCTTTAGCGTGTTGCCTTGCCATAGATCGCCCCCCTTAAACGTTTTCAAAATGAATTATTTTTTCTTGAATTTAAAATATGATTAAAATATGCTCACAAACAGTATCTGGAAAAATGTACCGCACAGGACTATGATACAACTTTGGAAGTGTATAAAAATAATTCCACTTGAAGCTTTAGCCAGCTTTTCAGAGATTCTAAAATTATAGTTTAATTTTATTAATGTTGTAATAGAACTTTGGGATGGATTGATATTTAATATAAAAAATGCCTCGCCAAACAAAACAACAACAAAAAAAATTAAAAAAAAAAATTTACGAATTTACGCGATTAAAATAAAGAAGCCTCTCACTTGTGTAAATTGACAATAAAAAGTACGCATAAATGCTGTGCTGTCATTGGTCTATTCATAAAAGTTTGTATGTACGATGTTTTTACGAAACTTCGTATATTTGTTGATCTTCGAAAGTACGCACTAGTTATACGACAGACGGGTTTACCCCTACTGTGTATAGAATGTCAGACTTCAAGCTCAGAGTTCGTGAGTTCAAGCCCCGACAAGATTAAAAAAAAATAAAAAATGACTCAAAATTATAATAACAAATTAAAAAACCGAGCTAATAGTACTCTATGAAATGAAATTAAAAAAAAAAGTTGTGTTGTAAAATGGTTTTTTTTTTTTTTTAATTTTTATTCATAATTTATATACATATAAGTTTTATCTGTAGCAGATATATTATATCTGCATGCGATATAGAGTACATACAATTTTTTTTTCTATTTGTAGAAGTATAATATATCTCTCATTTATAGCTGCCACAAATATAGATATTTTCCTTAAACATATACAAAATATTAAGATTTTCATGATTATCCTTTAGAAGATATAATAATATATCTCGTAGAGGTATATAAATTACATACTTACTTATGACAGATATATTATATTTGTGCATTATATCTGTGATGATCATCTTGTACTAAAAAATCGGTACAAAATGATCACATTCACAGTTATATTTTATCTATAGCAAATATACTCTACACCTGCAACAGATATATTCCTATTTCCGTAACTTTATACCTGTGGTGTATATGTGTGTGCGTATGCGAAAAAAAAAACAACGCGCAGGCATCTCACCAAGTAATCACTTTTTCTAATAAGAAAAAGTGACATTCTGTTTCTTTCTTATAGACAAATTATTTACAAAAAAGAAAGAGACAAAATGTCACTTTTTCTTATTAGAAAAAGTGACTTGGTGAGATGCCTGATTATACGGGATTCGTTACCTACTTTTGCTTCATTTTATCGATTAAATAAAGCATTGTATTCGTGATATGCGAGTAAATGAAGTTGTAGAAAGAGGAAATAGGAAGTTGCCTGGGGACGTGGAAGGATGTGAAGGGATGTGGAGGGATATTATTGAATGTGTACCGAAAATTACGCGTAACAATGCATTTGTGGTATTTCTTGACAGATTTTTTTTTTATATAGAATTCTCAATTATTAAATTCATTAGCAATATATAATTAGATAAAATGCAGCTTGTGCCAATGCATTGGTAGCTTGTTTTTGTATACCGACCATTTTCTTTTTATCGCACAAATAAAAAAAAAACTGGTGGCTTTCAAACATTTGCATACATACAAAATTGTCACAATGCATTACGGCTTATTTACAAGTAACACTACAGATATTCCAGTTCGAAATCGGGTCAAAATTGAACCACTACACAGGATTATCATGAAAATGTCCCATTCACAGGTATTTATTATTTCAAAATTTAATCCAAAACGGTCGCTATTTCAGTTACTCCAAAATCTTGCAATGAAACAAAATTATTTCCTTTAGTGATTTATCGATTTTCTGCTTTAAAATCTTTTTTTGATCCGCTGTCCGCTTCAAAGATCTAAGGTAATTAAGAAATATTGTGGTTTAATATGACTGTGATGATGTATTGCTTAAACTTTATGACCAAAGAAGTTTTGAAATAGTAAAACGTATTAAAAATATTAAATATTCTTGGAAAAACGGCTTACGATTTTATTTTTTGATGTTTGAACTTGCAAATAGTTCCAATATTCATATTCACAAACCTCACATAAAGTATAAGTATAATTTATCTGAGATAAAAACTATTTCAAACATTATTTTATGGTTTAATTTCTACAAAATGGGGACACATATATATCGAACACTCACCTCTGATAATCACTATCCGCATTTAAATTTACCAAAGTGTCTTGCAAATCGTTATAACATGCTCTAATGTGCAAACACGATCCAAGGAAAAATGTGTCTGTTGATAATATCATAATTGTTCCAGTCACTATAAACATGGAAATTTGAAAATATGCTATTTCAAATCCAGGTGATGTTTCAATATCGAAAGGTAAACTAAATAAAATTTATAAATTTTATTATTAAATTACATAAATATTTTTTATAAGATTTAATATTTCTAAATTACTAAATTTCCCACGGAAGGTGATTTGAACTATTTTTACTGCACAGACCAATTACGATTGGCAATACCAAAACAATAAATACAGTTGCAAATAGTATCACTATGAAAGCTCTTGATAGAAACGAAGCCATTTTCTCTGCTCTTACGTAATATTTTATGGCGGAATATGAATGCATTTCTATAAATTAATTTAGATTCGATTTGATTAAAACCATTTGCATTTAGCATAAATAATAAATATCTTACTTTGATTAACATTGTTTTTTAAATCATTTCTAATGTCCATAATCAAATTTCTGTGATACACACAAAATAAATATTTGCTTATGGCCATTATTTGACCAGCATTCGCATATAAAACGCCTGTTACCTTCAGTACATCCGTTATGTTCATAATTAGATACATGAACTTAAAAATAAAGCAACAATAATTTATTTATTTATTAATTATTAAAAATGTAATGATTTTCTTTACCGTTGGAACGAACGCAGATGATATTAACAATAACATAATCCAATTATAGAAACAAATATATTTCCTGCTTCGGTTCTTTGAGTCAATTATGATGCGCGAGAATGTTAATAATCTCCAAGAAATTTCAAGTAATTCCATATTTAAGATATATGGCTTGTGATAACGACTACTTTTGTAATGTAAAGTTCAAAAATATTCATAAATTATTTTTTGCACGAATGAATCAAACTTGCGACAAGTACTAACTGCGAACGTCGTTGACAACTTTTGATATACCTATAAATTTGCAAATAAATGAATAAATCAATTGTTCTCTTTATATTAATCGCTTGTCCTGCATTTATAATTCACTTTTCTTTCTTGTTTTTTTGAAATAGAATTTATGGTTAGACTAGCGGCTGATTGTCAATTTAATATTATTTTAAGTTACAGTATAACAGTTTGACTTATCATAATTCATAACTTCTTTAAGTGAACTGACTACCCTAGAGATTCCGCAATAAATGTCCACTGGTCCATAGAGTCCACTTAGTCAATTTAGTCTTAGTTTAGTTTAAATTATTGTTTAGAAAAACTAATTTGCTATTTGTTTAGTGTATTTTTGTCTTCTTTAATAGACTTTAAAAAAACAAGCTACCAATTAGATTGGTACAGAACTTCATTTTTGCGAGTATTAATTTCATAAACAAAGAGAAATAATAATCACTAGCATTATTTTATCTTCCAATTAATTTTTATTTTGCTCCTTTTTCGCATTAATTAAGCGTTAGACGCAGAATTTAGTCGACATCAAAATATATTTTGGACTCGGGTTTTTGTGGACCGTCGGACTCGTAAAATCAAAAAAAAAATATTTTGGACTTGGGTTTTTGTGGACCGTCGCGTCGGGTCGTAAAATCAAAAAAAAAATGTTTCGACTATTTTCGCAAATAATTTTTTTTTGAATTTTCGAACTGAAAACCAAAACTGATCAAAACCACTAAGAAAAAACTGAGAAAACTGAAAACTCAAAAATAAAAAAAAAAACAAAAAAAACACAATCCTTATACTTATTTTTTTGAAAAATGAAGTATAAACCATAAATTATACAGAAAGAAAAAAAAAGAAAAGCTGAAATAAAAATGAAACAACTCAAAACGAGAAAGACTTCAAATTGGTTTTGTATTGTATCCAATTCATTAGTTATACATTTATTTACTACATGTAAATTGCAATAGTGGTTTGATTATTATCTCTATATAAAATCGAAAAATATTTTGGACGGATTTTTATGATGGTACCGTTTGACGCAGAATCGTCACAAAATATATGGATTTTGGTTTTGATCAGTCTTGGCGGAATTGCCCCCAGTTTTTTTTTTCTAGACCAAAGGACTGGCCGGATGGATTTTGATGGTCGATATACCAAAAGACGCAGAATTTTTTTTAAAGAAAAATACACATTTATTGACGTACTGACGTTTTTTAATGGTTGGTGTTTTTTCGTGGGATCCAATTTATGTTTTTATTCTCAGCGGCACTGCCCGTTTCTTTGACAACGTGTTTTTTTTTTAAATTTCTTACAAAACTGAAGTCGTCTATCAATCCATTTGGAGTTTGGTATATCATGCAGATCTCTGCTGGCGCGGTACCAGTTTTTACCCTTTGATATGTTTTGCTTCATTTTAAATAAAGCATTATAATCGTGTTTTTTTTTCTATTTTTTTTTCTTCTTTTTTTTTGTCTCTGTAGCCTGTGGACCGATTTTAATAAATGAACATTCAATAGCCGTATAATCTGCGGAGCTTGCCGTTGCAATAATAAGGTTGGTAAGATTTTTACCAAAAGCGATGAGAGCGCCACCAATTTTTATACTGAATGACAGTTGCGGCATTTTTTTTAAGTAGATAAAAAATCTGGTCTATATCTTCGTAACGCCTTAAGTAAAAACTTTTCATAACGCACATGATAATGAAGTTAGAAAAAAAAGGTGCCAGGGGCTCAATTCCTGAATTACTCGTAAATATCCGCATGCGGAACTGTTCGTACTCTCTCGTGCAAGCGATTCAGTACAATGCGATTAATATTATTTGTTTCGTGTCTTCTTCGTACTCTAAAATACTACTAAATCGAATGAATAACGTGCGAATTAAAACGAGTGGGACAAAGCAAGCGGAACATTTTGATAAGTTACGAATGGTATTCATGCGATTTAGTCGCTTGCTAGTACACGAACAAGACACGATGCAATTTAATATAAGTTGATTGTATTTGAATCTTATGGCACGAAAAGACACGAACAGTTCCGCATGCGGATCTTTACGAGTGATTCAGGAATTGAGCCCCAGTTCATGAATATTTTGGGGCGCACTTCATAGGCAGATATAAAAGCATTTTGTAAAACGCTTATATTTTAATCAAAGCTTAAAAAAACTTAACTTTAACAAAATTATTTTATTTATAATTAAACACGGAAACTTTTTAGCGCTGAACGACTTGCATAAGATACGTAATAATCTTTTGACAGCGATTCAAAGTAAAAAAAAAAATGTGATAATATGCCAGTTTTTGAGACTTTTACCTTATATATTTTTTAGATTTGTATATGACTATGTCGAACCGCATTTGGAAGTTAACTACTGATGGTAATTTAAAAAAAAGTATGTTGAGACGTATGTACTTTTAGTAGAAATATAATTATAAAATTACATAGAAAATTGAAAATTTAAATTACGGCTTTCTTTTAAAACGAATAATTAATATATAATATTGGTTATATTTGTATATATAGCTATAGGTATATTATATTCTACAGTGAAACCATGTTATTAAATTTTTAATTGTACAGGCACGCCCTTCTTTTTTTATGTTGTCGATATTCCCTACTTTGACCATTTATTTATTCAACGTGTTTATCAAAAAAATGTCTGGAAATATTATTCCGGATGTTTTTTTTTTATTTCAACTTTAAATAAATGATTCCTTTCCGCTTTCGCGGCTTTTTACGAATTTCTTATTACGACAAGGGTAAGGTTTCGATCGCCAGGCCCGGCCTTAGGCCGATTAAACCAATTGAACCGATTGAACCGATTGGAAGTAATTGCCCCCCCCACGACAAAAAAAGGAAAAGCAACTCTAAAGAAAAAAGTATCTAATCCGTTTTAAAGGTAAAGAAATATAGCTAAAGTATTTTGTACATTTATTCATTTAGATTTTCGCTTAATTTTTATCGTAATTAGAAAATGAATTTTTATGAATTTTCACATAAAAACCCATTTTCCGGTTTTTTTTCTCCTTCGGTAAGTTCTAAATCAAAATAATGACAACAAAATTATAATTAATACCGATGAATATTAATAAACAAATCAATGGTTAGATAACGCGCGGTGTTTTTAGATTATTTATAATTATATAATTTTAATTGCATATACATATTACATATTTTTCAAAGGGTATCGCGCCGGAAATCTATAATGGGGCCCCGCGTCTGCTAAGGCCGGCATTGTCGATCGCACTTGGAATCACTTTAAACGATTCGTAAGAGCGCCTAATGTATCTATAGGATGTCTTAACGTTATTTGCAAATAATAAATTTATTGTCGTTCTTGTATCGATATCGCCGTGCCAGTTCAAAAATAAAACATCTTAGAACATATATTTGATGCAAAAGGTTGCATCTGTATATATTGATAACCATTTTGCATCAAATTTATATGTTAAGATGTCTTACTTTAGAACTGGCACGGCGATATATACTCAAAACGTCATTATTTTACTTGTTGGAAACCAATAGAATGGTATTGTGGAAAAGTAATTCCTAAAAGTATAAGTATCTGGCGAATTAAAGTCACGTCAAAATGAAATTTAGAAGAATTATTGCAATTAAAAAAAAAATTAGCTAAATGTAAAATCTTCAATATGGATTAGTAATGAAATGATAAAAAAGTATAAAATAAATTAATCTAATACACATTTTAGATTATAGAGACTAAACTTTCTATGCTAAATCGATAATATTTCGTGTCATTTTCGGGCACAAAGAAAAACTGCTAGCCTTGATAAAACTAACATTTTTGTATAGAAAGTTTTTATCAATATATTTTATTTTGTGAGATATTTCAGTTAAAATATGTAATATAACAACAACAATTAAATTGCGCGCAATTTTTCGTCTAACTGAAATTACGCAGACACGTGAATTCAAACTTTCTTCAGCAAATATGTTAAGTCTTGTTAAGGGCTAACAAACATGTAAACGAAAAGATCCGAGCCTATAATTTATAAAATATCCCCGATTTTCATTTTTTTTTGCACCGCAGCGCCATCAACGGAATGTCTAAGAACTTCGGTTGTGCCAAAAAAAGATTCCTTACGGTCGATTTACTATTAGTCGGCTTCAGCAGAATTTTATTTTATAAAGCAAAATTTCAAGATATTCAAGCTTCAAAAAATAAGATTATAAAGCGTGTGCGCTGCCATGTCGACCGTTCGAGGGTAAATCGTTTTAACTGTGGATGCACACATATATGAATATCATGAGATTTAGTTGAAAAAAAAAAGATCTGCTGAAGCCGACTCGTATATCGATCATAAGAAATCTTTTTTGGCACTGCCGAAGTTCTTAGACATCCTGTTGATGTGCAAAAAACATGAAAGAAGGAAAAATTTCAACCAAGTTTCCACTTTAGAGCTATTTTAAAACCATTTATAGGCAAAATTTCGGAAAAAAATCTTATGAGATAATTGTTAGAGAATTTGCTTACCTTTCGAATAGTGTACATTTGAACACTCTGCGGAGCCGCGCTTATGACCTATGATTTTTGAACTGAATGTCTACGTATCCCTTACCCTACCCCTTAGGGGGGGGGAGGTACAAATAAATCTAAACTGTTCCAGTCTATTTGATTCTTGGTACGTACGCCCAAAAAAATTTTTTTTTTTTTTCGACCTAGGAAAAATATCTCAACCTGGATTATCAAAATTACCGCAGAATACCGTTTCGGTACGGACTATATTTTAATTCGAATTGTATGATTGTTATTGTATTGGACGTATGTAACGCCCGCGAAATAATATTAAAAAAAAATCATATCTATTACAAATTCTCTTTTTCTTTTTACCAAAACGCCGCGCTTTGTGGTAATACAACCAATTATTAAAATCACATAAAATGAGTAACAATTATAGTTTCTGGTAACAATTAATTACTGTAACTGAAACATAAAATAATTGTGATCACGCAATTATTATAAAGTGTCTTGATACAATGGCGTTCTAAATAAACCGAAAAACAAGGGGCAGAAGGATGACAAAAGAAAAAAAACAACGGAGAATTATATTTTTCCTTGCGTTGCTTGCTAACAAATAAATCATATCAAAACCCCCCACCCTCCCAAATATGAATACGCCTCCTTTGTCTATAATACTGAAGGTATTATGAATATCGCCTTGCTGGTACACCTAAAATTATAGGTTTTGGTTTCATGCTTGATTTAATTATAGGGCAGTACATACTAATTACATACAAGCGGTATTTTCCTTACGTATTGTCTCACAGTTGAATTTTTCATACTTATAAGTTGAGCAAGGACATAAATAATACGATGGACATTTTTTATAATACCAGCAATTTAATGTTCAATTTAAGTTACTATAAAGATATGTATTTAAAAAAAAAAAATCAATACGGGGGAACAAGCCGGCGCATATATAAATTAATGGAAAAAGGTTGAATCGAATACAATATTGCATTTTACATTTTTAGAATGTATCGAGTTTTATATAAACTGGCATCGGATGGAATCATAAATCAAATTTAATCAAAACTCTTTTGGTGTCGGTCATTTTTTTTCTGTTTTTTCTTTAGTTGCTGGATTATCGAAAAGTATGGAAGTTCTACTTGCAATTTCCTTTAAATTATTCATATTCTTACGAATAACATTTCAATCAAAGCAACAAAATCAACAATTTTATCGTTTATTTAATTTGATGTGGTTTTTAATGATGTCTTTGTTGATTATATACCATCGGTGAATATATATTATATATGATTAGCAAATTTTGAAGAAAAAAACATTTATTTATTTATTTTTCTATTTGTTCACCATCTAGATAATATATTCGATTAAGAACGTAACCGATATCTTAATAGTAACCCAAGAATTGTATTTTATCGCTGGACAAATTTATGTGCATTGGAAAATATTTATTTTGTGTGTTCAATCGACATCTGATTATGCAAATAAAAAGGATTTACAGGAAAATTTTAACGAAAGTAAGACATGAATGAAATGACGAGCGAACATTCAACATAAATATATGAACTAAATGGTGTGGTTTCATTTCAGCATTTCACGGAAAACTTTGTTTCATTATTAGCTAGTTGTTTTATTGTTATTGTAGCGCTTACCGTTATCAGTGTAATGACAACGCCATTATTAATCAGACTATACAATGAATATTTAATGACTGCAGATAACTTTACAGATAATTCTTATAAACTACTGTTTTCATTGAGGTAATTTTTTTTTTCGTAATTTTTAAGATCATAAATAAAATTAAATTTTATATGAATTTCATTTCATTTAGTTTACTTACACATAAACAGCTTGCTATAAAGATTTACAAAATATGCTATTAAATTTTAATGCCGATAGTGATTTTCAAAGATAAGTGCGCTTAAAATTTCCAATAATTTGGTTTTTATCTGTTACACACGGACTATGTTTAAGTTTATGCTGTTTAAAGTCGATTTAAATTTTTACGAAATGCGTGCATAAACACCCTTTTAAACCGACTTTAAGATGATGCGATTAAAAATATAAATCGACTTTAAAAACCACTTTAAATTTTCCCACTTTAAAATTTAAAGCGACTTTAAACGAATTTAGCCGAATATTATGTGAATTTGATGAATTTATTTAGAATCAGAAGTACAAGTGTATTTTTCTTAACTCATCTCGTTCACTCGTTGTTGTAAGCAACGAGGTACGAGATGCGGCCCTGAGATGTGCTGGTTTCAAGAAAAATGGTCCACAATAGTCGATACCCATGGTAAGAATGGCGAACGATTCTTGAATTCGTTCCCTAGGTAGTTCACCCATCAGTTGCCCAGCAGTCCTGGAATTAACCCGGAAACATTTGATGCAAGTTCTGACGCATTGGCGAACCATGTTTCGTCCATTGATGGGCCAATATTTCTGTCGAAGTGTGGACAAGA
>JAABKK020049660.1:0-11883 GCA_011634745.2 Catotricha subobsoleta | reverse complement strand
GCAAATATTAATCTAATTTATTTCTGATTCATTTAAAAATATAAAATAAATATGTTAAAAAAATTTCCTGTCTCATTTTATGAGACTGATACCTCAGTCAAAAATGAAAATGTTCTTTAGTCACAAGAAAATTAAACTATGTGCATCAATTTACCAACGATGACATAAGATAAAGCTAATTGGTATATATAAAGATTTTGGTTTAGTCAACTGTAGTCTATGATACCAGAGGAATTCTATTATATGAGATATACACTATTTAACTCATAATACATAAAACACTGATCGTCTTTAATTATGAACAATATACGATCTCTAAGAATTTTTCATTAAAATGCACACAACACTGATTTTATATGAGCTGTAATTAAATAGTAGTTTGTGTTGCTTACTTGCACGATTTTAACTAGTTCTGAAAGAGGATTAAAAATTTCGACACCGATAGAGTTTTTGAAACAAATCAAGCAAATTTGCTTCAAAAGAAAAGAAACTATAAGCCTAAAAATGTACAAATAATATTTCAAGCTTAATAAATTTAAAAAAAATCATTGCAGTTTAATATTTGAAGTTTATTTGAAATTGAACAACAATTGAGTAAATTATCACAAAATGTCTGGCGAAACCATCAAATCATAAAAATGTGCAATAACTATTATTTTTCTCACATTCTTTTATGGACGATAAACCAAGATCGATAATTCTGATGAACTTCGTTCCATTGAGTCGATATTGGCATGAGAACACTTGGAGGTGGTTTAACTTCACGATGCAATTTCATGCATCTGTATATATTATCAACCTTCGAGGAATAGTCATTATCAAATTGATCTTCTAATTCTATTGTTTTGGCTTTATTTGCTTGCATGTTCGCTTTTCTAAATTAAACAAAAAAAAAAAACAAAAATTTAAATTAACAAAGTTCAAATTCGATATTCAACTAGAAGACACAATGACTAAATAACTTTGTTTTATTTATTTACGTCATTTTTTTGAAGTTATCTTGGGCGTCCTGCACTAATGTTGCAAGGGTAACTGCATCGTACTTTTCTGGACACACTTCAGAGGGATCTACATCAGCAGCAGCAGCATATGAATTCTATGATTATAATTATTGAATTATTCCTCAATTCGGAAGAATTTTATTAATTTATTTATAACAATTTATATTTACTTCAATGAAGATACTGAACACAATGCAGAACAATATTGTAAAAGTTTTCATGATGAATACAGGAAAGTAGATGCTAAAGAGTTGTCGAACACTTTATGAAGCTGGAATGAATTTACTTCGTTTAGTCTCAGACTATTTATACTTGAAATTTTAAATGAAACCGTATTTTCGTATTAACCAAATAACAATACTTACAATATTGTATCAATAATTTCTAAAAATTTATTTCGAACAGTAAATTTGAACATTTCGTGTAATAAATGTGTTTTAAAACACACGTATACTTATTATAATATTATAATGCTTCAAAGCAAATAATAATTTTTCAAGGAGAATTTTCGTTGGTGAATTACAATCCCTTCTATTTAAATTACCAAAATAATCAGATTTATATTTTTTTTTATTAAGTACCACACAATTATTTTGCTTAAGAATTAGTTTGCTTAAGCCCGTAGTTCAAATAAGTATTAAAAGTATTAATCCGAAACCCTAAACCCTAGTTGTATATTTTCTTCAGAACTTCTTTCTGAACGAGAATCACAGGTCTTTTTTGGCAAAAAAAGGTCTGTGATACGCTATATCTTATTACAGATCGTCATAATACTATTTCATTATGTTTAGCCTGCAGATTGAAATATCTTTGAGAGAGTGGAAAACTCTATTCGAATTATAGGAATATTTTTGGAATCCGTGAATTCGGATATTCGGCGCATACTAAAACCGGATAATAGAAAAATCGGAAAAAAATTAATAATTAATAAAACTCCCAAAATTAGTCATTTATAAGCGGGTATCCCATATAAAAACATACGTTCAGGATTATGATCAGAAAATTTGAAGGAGCAGTACAATAGTATTTTTTTCATTAAATTGCACTGAAAATGAAGACTATATTCAACTTTATGTTCAGATTCAGAATCATATTTCTATTTTCATTCCGAAAAAAGTACAATTATTTGCAATAAATTTTATGTTCAGAATCATATTTCTATTTTCGTTCAGAAAAAGTATCTATTAGTTACTTAATTACAATATATTTTTTATAATTCTGAACATAAATGCTTGACAGGTCATAATCAATAAGGAGAGAGCCATTAATTATTAAAATTACAAAATTACATTTTTAAGTTTAGAATGAATAAAATTATGAATATGAATATATGAATAATACGAATTTTCGATTTCTTTATCACAATCCGACCGACGTGTTTTTGGTTATAAAAATATATTTGTCTCATGCTGTATATATTTCTGTCTATGTTTCGCTGAAATTAAAGTTATTGTAGTTTCTGAACATGATTCTGAACATAATTCTGACGATACGTTTCGTTTCTATATGGGATACCCGCTTAATTTAATTTTTCGTCACTGAATTCCAGTGAAGTTAGTTTTGGTTTCCTTATAGATATTGCAGGTTTGTAGATCCACAAATTTGAATTTATTTTACGTTAAGATTTAAATATTTAAAAAAAATAACTTTTCGTACAAGGTAATAATAAAAAAATATCCGAAAAGCCGGTGATAATTATCCGAAAGTTTGGATATCAGTGGCAGCTCTATATATATTTCCAAAATATATGCGTGTTTAAAAATAAACTGGATTTTCGAATTAACCTCTATGCCCATTATTCCCTCCTTATATTCATGTTGTAATCCTCAATGAAATTTATTTAAAGATTACATAACGTGCCAAGTTCAAGTCTATACGTCTATAAAACCATATTATTAATTTATTTTAATCATCTCTCGCTATTCTAGCACCTCTTATACCATGTGTTACACATATTAAGCTGACAATATACAAGTGGCGTTTGACTCCTCGTTACGTTCTCTGCATTGGTAAGTACAACGCCGTATTTTCATACAAAATGATTTTACATTTTATGTTAGCAATCCATTAAAAAAAAAAATAAAAAAAATTAGACTATCCAATATTTTTTCAATTAACTTATGCATAAATACGTAACATTAACATGACACACATGTCTACTTCTTTTATATTTATTTTTATTCAGATAAAATCCATTACACGTTGCTATTTATTTTAGAAAAAAAAAAGGAAAAATAACAAGAATTCTATTTAGACGTAATATTTTCATATGAAAACATTTATTCAGGGTGCGTGTACTATATTACCTGATTTAAAGTTATTGGTGTTTGCCGTAAAACGTAATCCTAAGATTATATTTGTATAGCAGACGACGACAGATGCTCAATCAAAAATCTTTTCATAAAAATTATAGCATTTGTGAGCCAATAAAAAATATATTTTTGTACAATAGTATTTTTTTCAAAAGCAATATTTCACGTTTAGATTTAATTTTTTTTTTTTTTGTAATCGATCTCAAATATTGTATATAAATTTTTTCTAATTATTACAACACTCGGTTCGGTATACGCATTTTACAATTTTGATTTAGTCTATAAATAAACCCGCAACAGTTCAGTCAAAACTATTTTCTAAAAATATTAAATATTTTATTTTAATAAATTCATTCTTCTTCTTTTTTTTTGGGATAATCCTATGTTTTTTAGAAGAATAATGTGAGCATTAGATTTTTAGCGTTGATGTGTACGATCAAATGCTTTCGATGAATATCTTTTGTTGACTTGAACGATTATTATTAATACCTACAACAGAAATCTGTTTTGCAGTTCACAAGTCATTATCTATCATCATAAAATGTAATGAGAATCAGTATAATAAAGCGTGGCTACCATTGATAGAGATCACTCACCTATATTCGTATTTTTTCTTTTTTTCTTCTTTTTTTTTTTTCAAATATAAAATAGCACACAGATCTATTTATATATAAATAGAAAAAGGTAATATGAATGTATGGTAAAGGTACAAAATATTATATATATTTTTTTTTTGTTTGAGAATATTATGTGCATGTCAGCGTATATAAGCTATAGAAATTTTTCCGAGTGTATATTAAAATATATAGGAATAATGTGCTATAAGCTGTTACATATTTTACAAGTATACACTTATTATAATGAGAGTAAAAACCACTTGAGAGACTATAGAATGTCATTTAGAAATGATTTTTTTTTAAACGATTTTCACAAATTACCAGTTTTACGTAAATAGACTATATACTATAATAGTACTACTTATATATTGATAATGTTTAATTTTTGTACCCTTTAAATGGTACTGAATCATTTTTAATATACCAAGCAAGCGAAAGTAAAGTATGTCTGGCTATGTCTCAAAACATTTAGAGACATGAAAATTAATCGCACAATGTCTTGAGAATATCTTAGAGATATCTCAGTAATGTTGTATCATATATCATAAGCGAATGTCTTAATGAAATATTTCAGAAATATCGGAAAAAAATGCAAATATCGTTTAAAATGAATAAGTTATAGATATTTGATATGTCTGGTGTATATCTAAGAGATAATTTTGTCCCTGCTTTCTAAAAATTCACTATTACAATGTACTAATTTTTAACATATGAAGTTGTAATACCGACTGGTTTAAGCAACCCTTTCAGTTGAACAGAAATAATGGAGCCTTGTAGTATAACTAGAGCTGGTCATCATGATGGTGAAATTGTTCACCTTTCTTTCTATTATATATTATATATTATATAATAAAGTTGTTAAAACACATTTTACAAATATCTGTAGCAAATATTACACGAGATATTGAAAAAGAGAGGAATATTGCAAAAGAGACATTGATGTCTTAAACAATGCACTTGAAATGTCTTTAAGACATCAATGTCAATTTGCGACCTTAGTACCACGTGTTAAGGAAATCTTAAATTCATTGCTGATATTATTTTCTGAATGTCCAACTTCTCGCACGTATAGGAGACCTTAAATATTTGCTGGGATATTATTTAAATATAAAGGCAATTGTGAATCGAATTTAAAGTGGGAGACCGCAATTAAATGATGTTAAATAAAAACTGTATAGACGAAGTTTTAAATCTAAAATTATTTCACTGATAAACTGATGATAAACTGGCGGTTTTTTGTTTTTTTTATTAAATATGAGAATATTTATGTATATCACTATATCACAATAACATGCTGAAATAGAACAAATAACATATCACAATATCAAATAAAGTGAAATTTTGGCTCCTTGATAACATGTAATTTTATTTAGGTGGGTAAATACATATATTAACAGTCTGCTAACTCATTCAGAGATATAATCGATTTTAAAAAAAAACAGGAAAAAAAAAAAATACTTGATTTTTTTCAAAATTCGCAGAATTTCTCAAAAATGAAGTAATATGGTCAGCAATTAATCTGCAGATCGGAATATCTCATATTTCTCGCATTATTGACCTTAAAAAAAAAAAAAAAAATATGATGATAAGAATTTGTCGTTCACAAGTAGTTCTTGCTTTCCACCTTCAACACTGCACAATTTCGTAACAAACACTTACACAGATTTTATTAATTAAAATAAATTTGTAACCATAAATTATTCAGATGACCGACGACCGCAATAATTTTCCTATAAACATCGTCATTAATAAGCATTATAAATGTAGATGAAATTTATTACTATAATTTTCATTATTCCTTTCATATTACATTGGCATTCATTTATCTTCTAACAATATAATATATATAGTATTAAAGATATGGTTTCTATATTTATACTATTATTAAATATATTATCCTCAGAATTTTCTATTTTCGTATATTTCAGAGATATTTTGTATACAGAGTTTTTCTATTAAGAATTTCTAGTCTATGTTAAAATTAATATATACAAATACATAAATATAAGTATGTATGTATAATGTATATAATATATATGTATAATTGTATATATACTTTTTTTAAATTTAATACTTTCGGTATTAATATATTACTAAAACAAAGTACATGTTATTATTTTAGTGACATATTTATTTCACATAATTATACATGTTTGAGTTGTGTAGTTGTTATGAGGGTTACTATTAATAACAATATTTTGATATTTTTATAATAAATTAACTCATAATAAGTATTTGGCAATTTAATTATACTTAATTATATAGATTTAATTATTTATGATTATATTTTCACCTTCTATAAATACTTATTTAAAATAGAATAAATCATTTGCAACCAGAAATAAATTCAAATATTATTTATATAAAAATGAAAATGAGATACGCGAAATTTTTTAAATTTGAATGGTTAAATGTGGTTCTCAGTATACAGAGACTAGAAAAATCTATATATTTTCAAGAACCGATTATGCCGCATCTAACGGTGAGTTAATGAACAAAATCAATCTGCTCAATCATGAGATAGAATAGAGAGCAATCTGTTAAAAAAACTTAAAATTTATAAGGATTGTTCGGTATTTTTGCTTACATCTACATTGAATGAAGAAAGGATGAAATAGACAACGATAAAATATGACAAAAGGTAAGTAAGTAGAAGGTAATACCTATAAAGTGAACAGAAAATATTATTAAAACAAAGCAAAAAATAGTCTTCGCACAGGTTTTCAATTCAATTCAATTTTGTATTGTAATGTTAAAATATTGGGATGACGTATAAACGACAAATCATCAAAATTCATGATAATCACGACTATATTTCTCTTGTCACCAATTTTCTCTTTCCAAAAAGCGTTCAATCAAATAAAAAACTATTAAAATATAATGAAAAAATCTGACAAACAAATTTTGAATGAAAAAAATGTAAACAAAAAAAATAAAAGTGTTAGCGCATGAAATGAAAATTGTTTCGTTACAGTGGATCCAAATCAGTAAATATAACTATATATTAGTTGCTGTAAGTAAATTTTCAATTATTATAGTCTAGATGCAACATATATTTATATATATATATATATCCCTATGTGTTCGTCATGCATTTATAATCTATATTTACACAAAACGATGCAGAGACACATGTTTGTTTAGATGTTTTATGGCTTTTATGATAGTTTTAATGTCAAAAATTATAGTAACTCTAAAATTAGACACCACTATATTCCAAAAAAAAAAAACAAACAAAAAACTACATACTAAACACCTATCGCTTATCACGCTACACCAATTTTTGAAAATTAAATAATATGTTCAAACATAATATTTTATTACGATTTACTATATACCTACATAATTACGTTACATAATGACGCACTCACGCTTTGATTTATTTTTATTGCATTTTAATTTTTCCCTTTAGTTTTCTCTCTTAGTTTTCTCTGAGTTGTGTTATTTTTATTTATGCCGCCAAAAAATATTTAAAATTAAATTAAATGAATGAAAAATGGATCGCATGCGCACATGCTTTAATACAAAAACATTATTATAAACGATTTAAATTGTGTTTTTTCCTTTTCTTTTCTTTGTAAGTATTCTATCATTTTTCATGCTATGTTTATTTACACAATTCATTAAGTAAGTAATATTTTATTAAAGTAATTTATAATATTTTCAATTCATATTCAAGTGGTAGTTGTAAATTATCATTCTACGTTCCTATATTAAGTACAGCTGAATCTGAATGAATAATTTAATTTCATTTGAATTTATGTGGGAAGTATAAAATGTGTCTGTCATGAAAAAAAAAACAGTTTTTAATAATTCGATGAAATTCAGAGTAAAATTACTCGAAGCTAAGTAATGAAAACATAAAATTTCAAATTTTTAAAGCGTGCCGTGCAGTACATAAAATTTTAAGGTTTTTTTTCCATTGTTTTTCCTATTTGCTTGCTTCATTTGATTTTTCGCTTAAAATCCATGTGATTATTTTAAATCTTTTTAAAATTTCATGTAAATTAGTTAAATTTTCTTTTGCTAAAGGCAATTTTGAAATGTGATGGCAAGGCAAAAGAAAATTGATACAATATAACTTCGAAACACTATGGAAATAAGTTAAAGCCCCGGGTTCCTGTTCGCGTGAAATAAAACATAAAAATGCGTAGGTAATGGATACTGTACTGATAGAGTTTATTTGGAAAAAGAAAGTTGGTAAAGTGTTTGTTTTAGGTTCTCTTGCTACTTAGAGGCATTGTCTTCTAGGTACTTTTATTATGTCTCTTGCCGATTCCATTTCGCTACCATTACACGGTAAAAAGGGGTAGTGAAATGGATTTTGGAAGAGATATAAAGTACAATATTTAGAAAGCAACATATGTTCTCAAGTAATAGAATTTTAAAACAACCAATTTACTACCTTTTTTTTCTATATAAATTTTATCAATTCATTCCCCAGACGTTTCTATGTTTCATTTCATGCGAACAGGAAACTTGTTTTAAGACGGAATATACTTAGAAATGCAAAACTTTAGTATATTTTTTTCATATTCTATTTTTGTTTTTTTTTTCTACATTTTTAACTTTTAATTTGTCGGTATTTTTCTTGAACACTTTATTCATTAACCTTAACCATATAATAAATACTTCTCGTATTATGAAAAGAAATTTTCTACATTGATGAAAATTATTGCAAAAACATTTTGATTGTGGAAACTTGCCTAAAGAAATATTGATATACTTTAGTCGTCGTAGAAGTCAAGTGTTTTCAAGTAAATAATAGTAATATTCAGTATTCCGTATTCAAATGGATACGGTTTATAATACCCTAGACGATGAGACAACAACAACAAGATTGAAAACACAGGTATATTATATTACATGCGCAAGTAAAACTCGAAAGAGATTATATTGAAAATGGGGTGAATATTATATAATGTGGAAATTTCATTTTCAACTTGTTTATTACAGAAATCAGCCTTGGATCGGAAATGGAAGTTTTATGGAAAAAAATTTAAATTTGTAAATGTATTTGAAATAAATCAGTATGCAGAGACAGAACTATGGCTGTTGCTGCCCACTTCCGTAAATAAATGTTTATTTTCAATACGAATATGATTTAATCTTCCAATTTTCTAGTGGAGAATTTGAGCCATTTTACCATACCACGAATAGTAAATTAAATTTAGAATATTTTAAATCAACAACAAAAATAAATAACTTGTTCTTTGCTATATAAGTATTTCGTTTACGAGAAATCAAAATGTTTATTTAAAAAAAAAATTCTGTTGAATTTTCTAATGTTCTGGAATTTTTTTTATTGCAATATGTATTTCAAGTTAAACGAAATACAATAAAAAAAAAGCTCAAACTCATAAAGTTAAAATTATAGATTATTAGAGCGAGACACATTTTTTTTTTGATAAGAAAAGTTATAAACTTAAATTTATCACCAAATAAAAAGTCATTATTTTTTTTTCTTCTTGAATGTAAAAAGTCAAATGGAAATAGAATATGAATTAGTTTTCTTATTTTTAGATGATGAGAGAATAGATTTAACTTTTTAGATTAAATAAATAGTAAATTCCCAGCAAGCAAAGTATGTCTTGACTATATCCGGGAGACTTTGAGATACACCCAACTTGTCTGTACAAGCCTTTGAGTTGAATAGACTTCAAGCTAACCGCACGCATAATTAGAACTGGCTATTATATAATGGTAAAACTTGTTCATTTCATTGTCTGATAAATTTACGGCGGAACTTTTTATGATTGAGAGATATTGCAGGGAGATATATTGAGGAAATATGGATATACATTAATAAAGTTGTTAAACCACATTTTAGAGATATTCTATTTCACGAAGTTTCGAAAAAGAAAGATTTAATACTGTAGAGACATTGATGTCTTAACAATGTTTTAGAGACAACAACGTCAATTCGAAACTTTAGTACTACGTCTTAAGGATATCGCGAATATGTTACTGAAATTATATTCTGAATGTTCACATCTCAGATGCAATATCTTGAAGGCACGTAGGATACATAAAATGTTCGCTGGGCCTACCTTTGTTGTTGGTGGATGTGTGAAAACCAAAAAAAGAAAGAAAAAAGAACAAAACAAAAAATATATGCATCATATTTCAAATAGCACGCTAGCGATTTTTTTATCAAACACTATTATTAAAAGCCCTACATTTCATAATGATACAAAATGTCACCGTACTTACAACAGAACATCATATATAGGTTTACTTTCATCATTTAATATTAATTTATATAATTAGAGTATGGCTCATTAGGGTTAATGTATGTTGAAGACGGTTGCCATGCATAAACATTTTCCCTTGTTGAATATGAAATTGTGGTAATGGATATTATTATCTGAATATGTGTAATGGTATTCGTAGAAAAATCGATATATGCCAACAATTTGGAATGCATTTTGATATCATAAATTTTCTATTCTCCCCAATAAAAAGAAATAATCCATTGTTATTACGTTATTCATTATTCATGTTCATTCATTTCTTAGCTATTGTTTATTGCTTAAAGTCGGTGTTATTACACCAATTTCTTACTTAGTCGAAAAATTTTAAACGATGAATTTGTATGCATAAATAAATAAATACGATGATAGTTAATAAAATCTAACATCCGCACTTGAACAACCACTGAACTAAATCCCCCATAACTTTTTAATACATTATTGATAGAAATCTCTCAATCTATATTATACAAGTAAATGACGACGGTATATAGTTCTTGGTAATAATCGTACTCGTAAGTATTCCTAATATTTGTTTTCATTCAAAATGCCATAGCAATAATATGATTTTGATGTACAAAAGAAAACAGACACAGAAAAATATTTCCATTTTTTTCAATAGATTTTTGTTTGTCTGTTTTGTATTTGATACCTTTATCAAAATGGGGATATTCCATAAACATTTTGTCGAGTGTGTGGTGAACAGTGAACAGTGAACCTTGAACGTCTTCAATGTTATAAATGCGGAATGAAATTATTTGGACTGAGAATCGGGTTGATATTATTTGCAATAACTAAATAGATTATTATAGAGCTTATAGCTCTGCTTTCGTTTCTGACATAAATCTCATTGTTTGGGTTCTGGATAGTCCATGTGACAATACATTTTAAAAACACCCTCGATATAAGTCGACGGTTAAGGGGTTTTCGAAGCAAAAATGAATGTCAAACTGTATTACTTTTCTTGCAAAAATCAAAAAATCGATATTTACAATCTAGAATTTTTTGTTGTGCTTTGCGTGTGGTTGATTCGTCAGCATTATAATATATTTTATTGATATGATGTTTTATGGGGTATGTGGTGGATCTAATTTTTATATCAAACAAAAATAATATCAAATTACTACTTATATTTAAACAAAAAATAAATATTAGTGAATGAATGTGAAATTATTTTGCATTAAACAATACAAATTAGTATTTTATTACAAATGTTTAATCAACAGCATTTTCAAACATGTCGATTTAAGGCCACCAAAAAATCTTATTTTCGGCCGTGGGACATGGCTTTAGTGTGGAAATCATATACTTACAACAATTTAAATGGTAATGTACGCAACAGCAACTGCAATTAAAAGATAAGCCTACAGAGATACATGCTGCTACATTCATAGCAGTAATAGGTGCTTAAGCGATTACAGCATTCAATACTTTTGATTTTTGAATAAAAATCAGCAAATGGATATTAAGGAAATTGAAAAACAATTTAAACCATACTTCACATCTAAAACAAACATTACATACTAAAAAAGATATGTTTTTAATCACATTTATCCAGAGCAAGGCGAACCATTCGACGATTTTTTAATCAAAATTAAATCACAAGCAAAAAAATTTAATTTTGTAGGATAAGATAGTTAATTCAAAGTGATGTGGTAATGTGAGAAGTTTCCACAGAAGATGAATGACCTTCAGTTAGAAA
>JAABKK020049649.1:0-11885 GCA_011634745.2 Catotricha subobsoleta | reverse complement strand
CGAAATGGGTTGACTCGGTTTGGAATTAGTGGTCAAATGGGTTGACTCGTTTTCGATTTAGTGGTCAAATGGCTTAGTACGTATTGAAAGTTCACCGCCGATATATATCACAAACTTTTTCCGCCAGACGTCACTAGTCTCTTTAGGAAAACATAACCTAAATAAAGGACAAAATTTTAGAAAAACTTTACAAATACTGCAAAAACCTTATAAGTTTTGAATGCAAAAATTAATTGTAGGTTATGTTTTCCTAAAGAGACTAGCGACATTGCGGAGAAAATATGAACAAAAAACACGATCTATAGACCGATTACTACACGTTAGTTCTCTATTGAGCAATTTATGGAAAACCATATATTTTTGGAGGCGCTGCATGTTTTGTTTTCCAAAAGGCAGGACTGGCGCCACCACAAAATTATATGTAAAAAAACATTTCAACTACTAACTAGCTGCTGTCAAGTAATCGTTCTATAGATCGATTTAGAGAAAACTTATCCCGTATCGTGTCGCTTTCAGCGCTTGTTCCAATGTTTTTTTTTTCATGTAATTTTGTATAACATTGAAATATTTTGATTTTTTTTGTTTGTGAAACTTGGAACAACCGCCAGCAGCGCCTCAAGTGGATTTTTTTTCGCATAGCTTGCGAGCGGTCTATAGATCATGTTTTGACTGAATGTTGTCGTACATAATAAGCTAGAGGCGGTAGTGAAGACTGGCAAAATAACATTTCTTTTCTCTTTCTGCTTCATTGATTTTATGAAACAAAAACGATTTTGCCAATACACACTAACGACATGAGTGGTCAATACTTAAACTAAAATCCATGATCGTATTCTTTTTTCTTCTTTCTTTGAATATTACAAACCATTATAGTGTAAACGAGATCAATAAAAACTATATGTCACTTATTTCGTATTTACGTAAAATGTTTAAACAAAAAGATTTACTTGTCATCTGTATTGCATAATTCAATAAATATTAACAGAAATATCATACAATCAAATAAGTAGTAAATAAATGTTTATTGCACAGTTTATCTACTGCTGTCCAAATAAAACTATTAATTATAATTAATAATAAAGCAACAACCAAACGTATGGTAAGTACATTACAGCGAAAAAACAGTGATGTCGTCAAATTTTCGTTTAATTTCAATGCTAAATAATGTAAGTTAAAAAAAAAAAAAAATTAAAAATTAAATTATATGCATACAATTTGGAATGATTTTCAAAGGTCATCACATAATGAAACAGCAATATAATGTTACAGATTAAATTCGAACGATGCTCATCAACATTTAGTCAACATTTTCAAGCGTATTCATATTCTACAAAAATGCCAAAAACAAATAATCAAAAACTAAGCCAATGGGCTAGAAAGATAAGAAGAAAATTTTCAATAAGAAAACCATTAGATTTAAGTCGACTTGAAAATGTAAATAATCAACATTATACGGTATATAATGAAATCATAAATACAAATGATCCAAAAGAACAGCAACGACTGTTTTGTATGCTATTGCGTTTAACTGGTGAAGATAATAACAGAAGCTCATCAGAATTGAAAAAAAAAACAACTAATAAAGTCTCCGAACACCAATCTAAACATCATTATGATTTTGATTATGATTCAGATTATTCTGATGACGATTGGTATACTGACGATGATTGGTCTAGTGATGAAGATAGGTCGTCTAGCGGAAAAGCTACATCGCGGTATGTGAAGCAAGATGAATCGGATATTCGAAGATGTGGTCCATTTACATTACGTGAGTGTTAAATTTATTTATATACAGATAGTTAGGGAAATAGGAACATTATAATATAGTACGCTTTTACGCATGAAAATTTGTTTGCGAAATAGTTCTGAAAATGTTGCCCCTCTTCATCCTCTAATTGGTGGATAGGTTAAGGGGTGCAAACATTTTTTCAGCTTGTCAAGCGATTTGGATTCAAAAACTTTTTATTTAACGGGAAACCAATTTTCATGTTTCTATGCGGAAAAGTGCACGATTATTGTTCCTGTTTCCTGATTAAACTTGACTAAACCTCAAGTTTTATACCTCGGGTACGCTGTCATAAAGTCAAGTTTCACAAAATCCGAGGTTTAATCAAATTCTATGACCATGAGATTCATAAATTGCATTTTGTTATATGCTTAAGCTTATATACTTACCTCGTGCTGTGCACCATTGCATTAGCCAAGTAATAGTTTTTGGATATTCATTTAATATCACTTTTTTTTTTAATCTGTAGTCTGTACTCTCGAAATATAAAACTTAATTGAATATTAAAATGAAAAAAATGCCATTTAATTTTTTTTTAATTTCAGAAGAAGAACTTAATTTGGATTCAATTAATAAGGATAATCGATTTTTTAGTATTGTACGTACTACAAATAATTTAAATAAACGAAACATATCTGTTGACCAAATATGTACATATTTATTACCCACAATATTATTTGCACACAAAAATAATGTGAAAAGTATGAACGATTATCGTATCACAAACGAACGAATAATCAAAATAAATGACGTCGTTAAGAAATTATTTAAAGCAAAGGTGACATTGAGTTTAAAGCAAAATGAAAATGATTTACTTACAGATGAATTCGGTACACCGTTTATAGTGAATAACGTTGAATATACGACAATCAAAATAATGCGAGACGATACGTTAAAAATGTTACCTCGTGACGCTATTAGTGTGGTATTATTTTTTGCACCGCATATGGAAGAACCAAATGATATTACAAATTTAAAAGATGACCTTACTGCAAATGACGCAATTGATCCATTATTCGAATCATGTATGCGTTTAAATTTAATTAAATTACTGTTGCTGCAATTGATGCCAAAAACATCATCCAAATATATTACGGAAACAATAAATCAAGATGAATATCGAGCTGTGATTGAAGAATTTTGTGATAAAAATATTTTTCCAGCTATAATTGAGATTCGAGAAACGAAAATCTGGTGTAATAATGAAAAGCTAAGCAAGAAAATAAATATTGCTGATCTGTTGAAAATGCGTGACGATGACGACGATGAAGATGAAGATGGAAATATATTTAAATGAAATAAATTTTATGCAGATCTCGCGATAACTAAATATTGGAATGATAACAACCATTTATCCACCATTACATTGAATTAATGTAAAGGTCGAACACTATTTTCACGTTTACTCACGGGTTATTCATCGGTGACACTTTTTAGTTATCCAGAGATATGTGTAATGGGGAAGATTCATTTTTTTTTTTTTATATTTTTAAATTATTCTATAAGTTAATTAAAAACATTTATTGTACAGCCAATTTTCTTTCAGTTGCCTCTAAATATTTTTAATTGTAATTCCAAAATCGAAATCCCGAACTTAAACGAATGATTTTTTTAAAAAAAATATTTATTTTTGCTACACTGCGTAGCAAGTGTTACCAGATATTTTCAATTTTTACATGTATTTTTGACATACGATAACTCAAATCTGGTAATTCCATGATATATTTCGTGTTAACTTCGGATTTCTGAAAATTGGTTTTAACGGTCGTTTCTAATATTGGAATTTAAATTAAAAATATTTAGAGGTAAATTAAAGAAAAATGACCGTACAATTAATGTTTTTAATTAACTCATAGAATAATTTAAAAATATAAAAAAAAATGAATCATCCCCATTGTGATAATAGTGCAATAACGGATCCTAATTTGTTCCTTTTTTTTTTTTGGAATTCTGAAATATATTTAATTTGTTTTTATTTTCAGATAAATCGATTTTAACTAATTTATTTCTTTTTAATCAGTCAAATAGCTTTTAAGTACAAATCTTTAGTCAACCGAAATCAAAATTTAATTATAAAATGTTCAGCAAGCATTTTTTCTGCATTATTATCGCCATACTATTTATCTTAATCTTAATCTATCTATAAAATATTTGTGTTTGAGACTGTGATTGTAAAAAAAAATTAATAATAATTTTCATATAAATAGAGAAAATGTGGAATTTTGATAAAAACAATTTTTTTTTCAATATTGTTAACCACCATTTTAAAATGCTTGCTATTAGTTAAAATTAGACTTAACTTTGATTTTTAAAATTCAACTTTTTTCATTGTTTTCTATCGAAACACGTTAATTTTACAAGCGATACTAGTTTTATTATGATATAAATTTTTCTTCTACTTTTTTATGAGGCGAATATTGATTTTTATTGATTCATTTTTTAATAATAAATAAGACTTTATTGTATTGCATGAAACAATTATATTTATATTGTTATCTATTAAATAGAATGAAATGAATTTAAATAACACAGTAATTGTGTTTTTCTTGCAAACAATTAGAATAAAAACAATTATTTAATGATAATTGAATGTAAAAAGAATATTTCTATATAATTAAAATCCATTAAACGTTTAATGCTTGAAATTATGATGGATGATAAGATTAATTCAATTAATTGAAATAAATAAATCATAAAAGATGACTAAACAAAAAAACATCATCTTACAACAATTTGATGAATCATATTTTTATTAATCTTTGATGAAAATGAAAATTTACAGATGATCGCATCATTGATCTCATCTATAAAATGACAATAGATACCTACTAGATATAAAGGGACATTCGTTTGGTAAATGATAAAGTCTGAGATTATATTTAAGCTGAATCACATCGTTTACTTGCTAAGTCAGTGAACTAAGATTAGATCGAGATTATGTGGATCTCAATGTTTACTGAAGAAACTGAAGTAGAAACTTGGAAAACAAGCGTGTTCGCTCAGTTGGCTCATTTGATCAATTACCAAACGAATGTCCCTTTAGCCATCATATCGTCTTCATCTTAGACGAAAAAAGAATCATCTGAACAAACACACAGCAGAGCTGGTTTGCGCTCCAAAAATATAGCACGATGAATTGATACCGACATTGTGGACAGGCTCTTAAAATGACATACACTCACAATAGATTGGTACAATAGAATGAGAGCATCATGAAACAACATTTATATATATTATATATATATAAATATATAACTTAGGACTTTATACGCCACAAATGGAATATCGTTCCGGAGTTATACAACCACACATGTTACTGGTTATATGGCACTACACAAAAACAGGGGACAAAAAATTGGTATGAATGTCGAGACTGTTTCACCCCATTTGCATATCCATATGTCCAAGGAAATGTATATTATCGAGGATATTATGTTAAAAAAAAAATGTTTTTCTTAAAATTACGAATTAAATTCAATGAAATATATCGATAAGTTTTATTATGAATGCTTATATTCGTTTTTCCTTTTTCCTATTAACGATGAATATTTACTTATTATTTTAAAATCATTTTTAATTAATAACATTCAATTATTTGAAACATCTCTACTTGATCTGTTTATTAACATCAGTAAAATTCTATTTCTATTTTGCATTACAACAAAAACATTTAACAAGGTTAAAAATCAACGTAAATATTTTGTAATTTTCGTAGTTGGCAAAGAAATAAGAATAAAATTATACTTAATTAATATATTGATATTTTGGTCGATTCTATTTTCATGACTTCTACCATGGTTTTTTTTTTGTTCACTTACATTTCGCAGATAGAATTTTGTAAATCTTCCATAAAAATTTCAATAATTGACAATATTTTAAACATTTGTAATTTTGCACCCATAAAATATATGGATAGAAGGACATTATAACAGTTGAAATTGTATGCGAGCTGATTGAAAAATGTGGGCAAAATTGTCGTTGATTGTATCATTACCAGAGCCCTACTCGGGCTGAAAATTTGAGCCCGAAGCCCGCCCGTTAAATTTTTTTAAAAATTCTTGCCCGACTCGTGCCCGATAATAAGCGGGTCGGATTTTCACGGGTACCCGAACCCGGCCCGACCCGGTCCGCGGACACTCGTACCCGACCCGATTTTTTTTTTATCATTTTTTTTATCGTTCGGGCCGGGCGGGTTTCGAGCGGCAACGGGTTCGGGCCGCCCGTGCAAGGCTCTAATCATTACGCACACGCACTGCAGTTTTGTAAACTAGTGGCTGTAATGATACAATCAACGACAACGTTTTGCCCAACTGAATATAATTCACTTGTATCAAAAGGCACAATAAAAAACAAATACAAAAATTTCTGGTATAAATGCATTTTTTTTTGTATGTTACGTTTGGCCAACCCCCCCGGGCAAATTCTTATCACAATTTATTGACCCGCCCTTTCATACTCTAAAGAACGTGACATCATTTGTGAACATACCCTAAGAATAAAAGTCGATCCGCGTATTTTTGGAAATTTTTCTAGCGATAGCTCATGGCTTGATGGGTGGTATGATGATATCTTATATAGGGAAAAATTGCATTTCCAAAAAGCCAGAGCCAAAAACCAATATTTTTTTAATGCAACCAAATTCTGCGTTTAAGATTTTTCGATTTTTTCTTTTTTTACTGCACTGGAAAAAGATTTTTGTATCGAATTAGATTTTATCTCATTTGCTATGGTATTTTGTAAATAGCTTTCAACTAATTTAAGTTATTTATCGTTATTATTCTTCTTTCAAATTATATGTCACAAAAGTTGAAACTCATATATAGTACAGGTATATTTGAAGAATGGTGTAAACCAGATCATTCAAAATAAAAATATTATTTTTATTAATACGTATTTTTATATATTTTACGGTCATGTCACTAACTCAATGCATATGTGGCTGTGTGACTTCACACACATATGTATAAAATTTCATTAGTTGTCAAATGTGTTACATCATTCAACATTATCGGTCATAATATTGTTTTCATTATTCAGTTTCATTACCTATTCTCAATCATTTTAGTACATAAAATTATTAAAAAACAAAAAAACAGCAATCAATCAGTACAATTACATAGTAGTTAAAATACATAACAAGAAAAATCAGAAGATGCCAAACTTTCGTTTAATTTCAACTCTAAATAAAGTAAGGGAAAAATATATGTGAATTTTAAGTGTATCTATCTATATTCAATAGGTCATGTCGTGCTGACAAATAAAATGTTACAAAACAAATTGCTGTAGGACACACAAACAAGTTTATGCATCAATATCTCGGAATTTTCTTAGAAAACTAAAAAAAACGGCTTAAACCAACCCTAAGAAATCCGTTTGTTATACTCCAGATGTTCTCAGGCATCCAGTTGAGAGCGCTACATTACAAAAACAAAAAAATATTTGTAAAATTATGCATTACAGCACCTTTAACGGGCTGAGCTACCTGCGAACATCGAGGATATAAAAAAACAGATTCCATAGGGTCGGTTTTCTATTAGTCGGCTTAAGCACTTTTGTTTTTAGTTTTCCAATTCCGAGACATTGATGTACACACTTGTTTGTATGTTGTAAAGCAGTTTGTCATCGTGACATGACCTCTATATGAATTAGTTTCTATAACGTTAACAAACATGATATATTAATTTCACAGGATAAATTCTCTCGATGCTCAGCAACAATCACACAACATTTTCAAACAACTTCCTATAGCACAAATCGTCCGAATATATCAAATGAACCAATAAATAAATCTGGTGGCAAATCCGCTAGAAAACATTGCTTACGAAAACCACGAAATTCGCATGTGGATGAATATAAAATTGATCATGCAATTGGAATCCATAATCAAATCATAAATAAAAAATTTGATCCAAATGAGAAACAACGACAGTTTGGTATGTTATTACGATATTGTGGTGCAGATGATTTTTCAAAATTAAAGAATAGCATTCACACGAGATTGGGTAAATATGAAGCTGCTTATGAAAACAGTATAAATTCGGTTGATTATAATCACGATCGCTGGTGGGAATATTGTAGAGGTATTCTGTCTGATTTAGATTTTCTCTATGAGTATAAAGATAGAAAATGTGGCCAATTTGAATTAAGTAAGTATTTTTATAAGTAGTAAATGATAAAATAAATGATCTTGTATACCCCACAAATATGAAATAACTCCTAAATGAAGAGTCGAACAGAAAATATGTATCCATGACCGACCTCTATTTATTTTTGGTGACGCATCCAATGGTATATAGTATTATGGGTTCCTCCATTTTGGACCACCTTGTTGCCATTTTCAAAATTATTACACTAAAAGAAAAATTCTAGAACATTTGAGCGGGGTAAGATGTATGTGGCAAACGTTCGTCTCCGAAAAGAAAGTGAGGATCGGTCATAAATACTCTGTTTCTGTTTAGCAGCTATTTCACATTTGGGGGATGAGTTCTTGAGGGGTATGCACCCCTTATGGGTAATTCTAGTGGTTTGTGTGTATTCATTAAATTTATTTGCATTAACTGTTTACAAATGTATGCTTTTCGTCACATACCACTAACATACTACTAGCAGAACCATATTCTCATTTGAGCTCATAGTTCTCTCAGTGCAAATGAATTCATAGCCTCTTTTGTGGACTTAAACTTTATTGTTATTTCAAAAAAAATCATATTGATTGAAAAACGCAATTTATGAATTTTTGATAATAAATTTCCGGAGGCAATTTGCTTCAACTGGACTTTTTCCACGTCAAATTTAATTTTCTTTCTTAAAAGTGTGGCTATGAATGTCTGAACAATTAGTATTACAAGTTATTTTTTATTATTAACTTAAATAATATTCTTAAACAATTTTATTTTCATTTCAGTGCATGAACTCGATTTGAAAATTACCAAGAACATTCGCTTTTTCAGCATTAAAAGAAATGATTCCGATAATAATTCTAATGATCTAATTGAAAATGAATTGTACACAATTATCATACCGACCATATTATTTGCACATAGAAGTAATGAAAAAAGTATGATGGACTTTCGTATATCAGACGAGAGAATAGATCAGGTGAATCAATTATTTCGTGATATATTCATGATTAATGGTTTTCGTCAGTCTGCACATAATGACACAAACGGCGATCTATCATTAACAAAAGAAATGCGTACAGGCGAATGTAATTCACAGTTTTTAGTAAACAATGTTGAATACATAACAATTAAAATGATAGATAGAATTCTGCCGATTGCCACCCTACGAGATATGCTTACAATATTTATATGTGTGTTTCGTGTTATTGGTAATTCGACTGTAACGAAACCAGAAAGGGTGACGAAAATTCGAAAAGTGCATGCCATGTTAAATGATCGTCGTAAACAATTGTATAAACAGAAACCATCGGAATTCGTTAAGGAAACCATAAACCAACAGGAATATAAAGAACTTATAGAAGAGTTTTGTGATAAGACAATCTATCCCGTTATTATGGCGATCAGAGAAGATATTAATACAGCATATAAATTAAATATGAATGAACAACAAACAGATGATAAAGATATTGATGAACATCTGCTACACAGAAATGATACGAATCGTGAACAAAATGACTGAGATGTTGATGGCAAGCAATAAGCACATTAGAATTTTTGCATTACATCCAACACTAACTAATATAATAATATATTTATTTATTTATGTTAATTGGTCACTGCAATAATTCGTATGTACATATGTATAGATTTCAATAAAAGGATTGTTTTATGGTTACATATGAAACACATTATTATTAATAATCGAATTGTTAATTTATTTTGAAGAGCTGGAATTCTTTGATGGTACACTCGGTTAGGCAGAATTATATATTGGTTTTCTTTTTTTAAGCCGCCTCGTGGTAAAATTACTTCGGCTAAGTTAATGTTAAAAGATCTCGCCAAAAACTTTGACGAAAATGCTATTTAATTCTGTCTTAATAAGAGCGTTTCGGTAAAAAAAAAAATCCAGCTGAGAACTCTTACAATATTTCGAGCAGGTTAAATTAAATTGATTTATGCCGGACTTTTGCTAGGCGCTTTTCAAGTGGTTTGTGTGTGCAAGCGAATTGTTTTAAAAACATGCTGCTTGCTTTAATTTGAATCTCTCTGCCAGGCAATAAAATTAGGCCGTTTATTTCATGTTTTTCGACATGAACAAATACCGACGAAGCTTCTGTTTGGTTGTATATTATAGTTTATTATTAAATTTTGGCAACGATATTCAAATTAAACCAAGCAGGTTGTTTTTAAAACAATTCGCTTGAATAAAACAAGCCGCTTGAAAGGCGCCTGGAAAGGCGCTATTGGAAATAAATCTCTGCTTTTGAAGAAACGTAAGGGTACTTAATAAACTTAGTCATAATTACAATAGTGATCATAATGTTTTTATATTCAGAAAATCAATTAACTCGACATTATAGGTACAAGAAATATTTGAAAAAAAATTTCGATGAATGATTTCGACCTAATTTAATTTAGTCAGAGATTGACCGCGATAATTTTTTGCCTTATTTCACTGTTTGTGCAGCAGGAGCTTTGTCACTCTCAATTCTAATGCGTTCTCTGTATTCAAAGATTGAAAATATTCGTAAATATTCGTAAATATTCGTAAATATTCGTAAATATTCGTAAATATTCGTAAATATTCAAAAATATTCAAAATATTTGAATATTATTCAGATATAAGAGATTCAGAGAGTAACGAACCCATCCGGTAAGTACTACAATAGTGTTGTTATATGATTTGGAAAAGGCATATAATCGTATGAGCGCAAAATAAAGTCATATAGATCGATTTAGAGAAAACTTATCCCGTATCGTGTCGCTTTCGGCGCTTGTTCCAATGTTTTTTTTTTCATGCAATTTTGTATGACATTGAAATATTTTGATTTTTATTTTGTTTTTTTTTGGTTGTGAAATTTGGAACAACCGCCAACAGCGCCTCAAGTGGAATATTTTTCGCATAGTTTGCGAGCGCTCTATAGGAATATGTATCCGCTACGTTATTTTACGCTGATGCGATTTTTACGTAGAAGTGTTTGAACTAGCCGGTTGGAACCTTAGGCGTTAAGTACTTATTTTGAAAGTATTCCCCTTTCAAGTCACAGAATAAGAGATTGCTGTAGCTCTTACCGTTCTTGAGATATCGACAAAAGGTAAAATAACACAAGAATCCTGCAATTAAATTATCCTACATATAAATTGTCTAAGGTTTTTTGTATGGAGATGTTTGCATCCCTCTACCGATTTAATCAGAATTTAACTTATAATTAAGATTAATATCTAATTTTGATCGTGATGATAGCGACATAGGGCGAATGTAAAGCAATTTTAAAGGAGCGGGCTGAAGGAGTGATTGTTAGAGGGTATAACTTTATACCAAATCAATCGATATGCTATATTTAATAGAATAAACCAAAAATAATAACAATGTATGACCGAAAATCATAGTAGGCTGTTTGTATTTTGAAATTCAAACTTTTAATATTTTAATTCATAGCAATAACATTTTGGTAGCTGACGGAATTACGTATACCGCGTAGAAAACGATATTTAAATGCCAAAACTTATTCTAGCAGGAGTGGCGCCATTACAAATTTATATACTTTAAACAATAGCTAATCCGTGAAACATTAAATGCCAAGGATTCGTTCTATTGTAATTACAATTTAACATTGGGTATGAAAGCTCAGTCAAATTGTAATTACAATTCTACAATTTATTTTTGATTTTATATTCAACTTTTATTGGTAAAACAAGAAGTTTTTTATATTTCTTTGTAAATTGTAGAAATTCAGTGTATTTTTTTTTTCAATTTGTATTTACATTTATTTTTATATTTCTTGATGCGTTACGTCACAAATGGAGGGGGAGGTTTTGCGAATACGTCACAAAAGCGTTACAAAAGAGGGGGGCGGGGGTCCAAAAATCTCCGATTTTGCGTTACGTAACACAGTGGAACAATTTTGAAAAAATTTGTTGTGAACCGTACTTCATGCATACAGTTTAATAGGTTTTAGAAAATAAAAAATAATGGT
>JAABKK020049639.1:0-11886 GCA_011634745.2 Catotricha subobsoleta | reverse complement strand
ATATAAATTCTGGTGACCATTTACATATTTCTGGTGACCATTTATATATTTCTGGTGACCGGATTATTTTTATTCCTTATAAATTTAGCTTCTGTACTAAAAAACTATTTTCTTATATTTTGATTTAAAATTAAATCACGATCTATAGTACCTACTTACTTACTTATATTTTATTGCAATCAATCCAGACCTCGTTCAAAACACTATTAAAAACTGGACCTTAAACTGTTCTACAAAAAATATGAAAATCTTCTAACTCCTGTAGATAGGGCAATGACTTCGTGAGTGGGCCCAAATAAATTGCCACTAAAGACACTGCGACAACTAAATCCCCTATAAGTTTAATCGTAGAGATACTAAAAAGACATTGTCTTACTCACAGCGAACTAATGCGCATGGAATTCAAAGACGATCCAGATTGGCATTTCTGTGGTCAAGGGGAAAAACAGCAAAATATTACTTATGTGACTGGCCCCTTCTTTCAACACATCAGAGTTAGTCACTGTAATGGTACCACCATGGAGGTTATTAAAGTCAAAGCACGGGCATTTATTCAAATTTACCAACGCTTCAGGATCAATTCCCACATGTTTTGAGCTTACCTAAATTCTAGCCAAACTCACCAACTAACGGGGATGCATAATAGGCTCTTGAGACCTGAATGCCGAACAAATCTTTTGTTCACTCCTTCTTCCATCTATACATCAATTCATAATATGCGAATATTTTTTTTTTAAATTCTATTATAAATGGAAATATTACTGGATTGCAAATATTTTCACTTAGCTCAATAATTTTAAATCTAACTGCTTTTTTTTTTTGGAAACTCTAGATAGATTTGGAGTATTTAACACTGTCATTTATCAAACACTAAGCACAGATATTTAATATTTCGCCTACAGATGAAAATCATATGGCAAGGTTATTCGTTTTTATAAATAGCCACTTAATAAGAAGACAAGACTATGTGTATGTATAATGTACATGCGTTAATCTATTTCCATAAATTTATATATGAAAATCCACTTAGTATTATGTACTTGTCCAGTTGTAATATAAGAAAGAATGAAGATTGTAATTATTGCAATGAATGACCAGATAATATTTTTAGCTACGCTTTATTTTATTTTAATTTTTTTTTTGTTTCACAAGTTATTTATAGAATAAGATAATAAATAAATAGTGACTTTTATATTGGTAAAAAATAAGTTATGTTTTCTTATATCCCACGTTTGAAAGTATAAAAAAAATCTATAAAAAATGATTGTAACTTATTTTATTCTTTCGATAGGTATACTTAATGTGTCGTAATGAAAAATGCATTGAAAATTTGAATTAGATCAAGTTAATTTGGAAATGCAGGCACGGTTGGTAATAACGGTAATATTCATTTGTTTTTAATAATTTGTGATTAAGACTATAATGAAACTTATGAATTCATTTCTCTCTTAAACTTAAATTTTGAGGTGATATTATTAATAACGCACAGACCTCCTCTGCAGAACAGTTATAGGTAAAGAGCTGCAGAACAATTTACTAGAAAATATCTAACTTAAATTTTTTTAAATCGAAAATATCGAGCAAACTTAGGATATAGATTCACATCTTTTCCATTGTTATGCTTCAATTATTGAATTGTTTATTAAAGAACATGAAATAGGTTGTTATAGGTAGTTATTTACCAATATTAGTAAAAATTATTAACTATTATTCTCATTAACATGTACTTATTTACTTCTACTAACTACTGTTTTCATTACCGATTAATCTCAGTATATTTTCTATTCCTCTTGTTTTGATGTTTCTGAGTTAGTAACCAACTATTTTTTTTAATGTACTTTAAACAAATATTTTAATTTTAGAAAAATCAATAGAATAACGTCAGCTAAAAAGTTTTTTTTTTGTAAGTAGATAAAGACTCTAATTTAAGAATATTGCTTTTTAATAATTTTCTGACTGAGCTATTGTCAATTAAATAGGTTAACTTAACTATCACATATCTTATTCGGTTTGACAATTTATTTCTTAATTAAACTTAGATTAAAAAAAAAAAGAACGAAAAGCGACCACCCCGAAGTGGTAAGTTCAAGAGACATTAACGATTAACCTAGGTATATGATTAAGTATTATATTACAAGTGCTACATATTATTCATGATATGTAAATAAGTACTCTACTCAATCTATATATTTTAGACCAGTTTTCATAATAAACGTAAGTATAATTTAATAAAGAAACGAAAAGTAAATTTATTTTATGTGTCTTGTAATGTTTATGAATGAGAGTAGACATGTAAGTATTATTAGTAATAGCATTTATTGATGTTACAAACTCACGAGTATATATACATCATCCTAGTTAGATTTAAGTAATTTGCTGTTAGCAATTACAACATTTATTGTTATTAATGCAATTATTCTTATCCAGGAACTGAAAATAAAACAGGAGCTATTTCTATTCATAACTAAAATTCATTTTATTTGCTTTTTTAATAGTAAAACCTACAATATCACAGAAAAGATAAGAAGATGTGATAATCGACATAATCTTATGTTTTAATATTTACCGGTAATTTAATATTCAACATTTTCATGTTTAATCTATTTTGGTACAGTACACTTGACAGAATGTCCAGTGATACGTGTAGTCAATTAGTTCGCATAACACGAACAAAGTCTACCGCCTTATTTCAAAGTAAAAAGTAAACAAGATAAATATTAAGTATGAGTTGAATATAATTGTAAGTGTACGTTTCTAAACTGTTCCCTTTTCTGATTGTATGTTTGCCATTTCATGTAAAGGACAAAAGATCAGCTCTTGCAAAGGTAATATTTATAATTAGTATACCTACCAATATTCTTTCATTCTCTCGTGAAACCAGACTGTGGATTGTGATCGTCAAAAAGAAATAAATGTTTTAATAAAAATTATAATTGTTCGGTTTCTAATTTTCTAATATTCGGTTAACAGAATAGCTTTATGTGTAATTTTGTAATATAATATAGATAAAAATTGGAATACACATTAGACATAGACATATCCTTGTGGTGTTATAGTAGAGGGCATATGCTATAACCATTTTTCCACGTTTCAAAACTTTTCAATATTCTTTTTAAATTTAATTTCGATCAACTAATGAACATCTCACCTTTTAAATATCAATTACAAGGTTGAAGTGTTTGGCTACATTTAAAAATTTGCTGTTTAAATAAAAGGTCGACATATATAAGATTTCTAACTATGGCAAGTATTACATGAACAATTCAGTTTATCTATTACCATTTCATATATGATATTCATACAATACAAATTGAATTATAAAATCTTACAATGTTAAAAATATACCACATATAGCATATAATTGCCGTAATATATTGTTTATTGTATGTTAAAATAACATCGTTAAATCTGCATATAAAAGTTAATAATGCGTGACGACCATACTTATTTGGTTCATACATATGATTTTAATTAACAAGTTCAAGATCATCTCTACTTACTTTTAACATTTATTTAAATAAGAAAATTCGAAATGCATTACAAGTTTACCATTTCATTTACCTTATATTATGCAACAATCATCAGCCAGTTAAATGAATTAAATTGGATGCATCTCTGCTGAGCCTGACGCAGATGTTTGAATAGATATTTTATACGAAAGTAGATTTTATTGCAAATAAGCATTGTTCAAAATTGAATTATTGGATTAAAATTATTTGATATAAAAGTATTTAGTACACGATGTCGTTCCGCCTGTTCAACCATTTTTCATTTAAATCGATTTTTATATTCGATTTTTGATTTAATTGATCGTTAATATATTTTATTTTATTTCTTACATTTATAAGATTTTGATCAAAATATCTGCATAAGAAATTAAATTACACATAAAATTATCTTTTAATTTGATAAATTGTAAACTTTCAGTAAAATACAATTTAACTGCATGTAGTTTAAATATAAATTGATTTTGGTACTATCATAAATCAATATGTCGCATTTTATTTAATTCATTGTATCATTTTTTTTTTTTTTTTAAATGTTTTGTTTGCCATTTTCATTCAATATTCAAAATTTAATATTATGGTTTCGTTTTGCACCCATATCATTGTAATGAAAGTTATTATTTAATCGGAGAAGATGAATATTAATAATAATATTATTGTGGTTTTAATTTAATGACCTTCTTGTAGCATAAAAAAACTGAAAAAAAAAAGAAATAAATTTAAACATGCAAATTGTAGGTACTTACCTATACCATTTATGAATATCATTTTTAATTGTTGTAAACATTTTCATGTATGTAGTGCAAATTGTTTTTTTTTTTTTCGAATTTGAAATAAACAAATTATGACGTTATGAGACTAAAAGAATATTATCTATGCTATTATACTATGCTCATGTAGCGAACAGATAAAATTAACTACACAATAATTATGACTACTTTCATAATTTCGAGTTTTTTTTAAATTTATGTTCATATTTTCAAAATTGACTCTAATAAATCCCTCTGATCAATAAGACTTTTTGTTTGTTACTTTTTAATATATTCAAAGGGCCAACGTAAATATATTTTATAGCGTCCTTGAACTTAATTTTATTTTAAATAAAACTAACCCCATAACCAATAAAATGTATTCGTTAAATTCATTTGAAAATTATTGAATCTAAAATCAAAATAATATTGGCCATATAAGCTATAAAAGTTCTAAAAAAAAATATACAAATAAATTATGGGTATGATTTATATAATTACAACAAGTAAAGTTTTTTTTTTATTTTGCCGCTACGACTCATTAAATTTTTCATTCTAATTGTATAATACACGACAATGATCGAGAAAATACTAATTTTATATTAAATATTGGTTTTTGATACATCTATAATGTTTTGGGAAATAAAATTAATATTCAATCCATTATCGATTTTGTAGTGAAACGTAACCGCATTTAAGTGTATTCCTTTTGCCATCACTAAGTTTCATTTTTTTTTTAAATTATTGGTGAAATACACGGTTATAAAATATACAACAATTTAAAATGTTTTACTCACGGCTCTATGAGTCAAATAATATAAGTAGGTAATGATTGGAAAAAGCCAATTAAAAAAAACCCATACAGTTTTGAATCAAAGAAAAAACTCACGCAGTGTGTTACATTGAAATATTAAAAAATAATATTATATAAGTTTAAGTATGAACCAATTTAAATTATAATTTTTTCATTTTCTTTTTCTTTTTCGATTATACGTTATAAACGTTCACAGAATTTTAAAAAGAGAATAAAAATCTCAGAATTCTTCCAAAAAAAAAATCATTTCATTAATTAAAAAAAGAAATTCAAAGAAAACTTAGTAAATAAATAAATAAAATGTAATAAATCTTGATTTTCGTACGATATCTTATCGTCACTACTATAAATTTTGTTAGTGCTAATCGAAATTTATATTTAAAAGAGAAGATATTCTGCATAACAAAGTATTAATTATTAGAGTTAATCTTATTTTTCGCAAAAGTAAATTCAATTAAATTTACTTCGATTCATCGGAAAATAAATTTATTCTAAATCATATCTTATTTGTGTGAAATTTATATAGTAATGAATCTTTTTTGAACTTTAATAGTAAGCGCGAGAAGTGAAGAAAAATGGAAAAATGATTTTCAAATTTTTATAAAACTTTAACTTCCACAACAATGCAACTCATTTTTTATTTCTTGTTTCAAAATTCTTATACAAAAATGTGACAACGTAATATTTTTATTTTTTTTAATATTTCTTAAATATATGTATAGGTAAACTTAATAAATATTTCGGATATTTCTTTTTTATGAAAATATAGTTTGAAATTTTGAACGTTAGATCAAATATTTATTCTTATATTCTATAATTCGATATTTATAACATATAAAGTTTTATAATTCTATGCACACGAATATGATTAAATTAAGATTCACACAGGGAAGCGGGAGTTCATTGACTGTTCAAGAATAGGTACCAAAATAAATAATGCATTTTGATTAGTGTCCGTTTTCGTGAAATAAAAATAAAAGTATGTTCGAACATAATCAAAAGTCAAGTCGCATTATTTAAAAACAAAACCCACTCATCTTGTTTATATAATTTATATATAGCAACATCAGTGGCTACAAACATCTAGGTATAAAAAAAAATGTAACAAAAGAGAGTTAAATACAAGAAAGTTAAAAAGTTTTTTTTAAATTAAATATTTGTTAACTATTTTTATTTTTAATTTGAGTGCTGATACATTCGCTTCAAAAGCCATAATAAGAGAATCAAAAATGGGTTGTGGTGGGTCGCAATGATTAATGAAATTAATTTATGCTCTGAAATAATAATGTTTTCTGTAGGAAGATATTAGTTACGTTCAGTTTAATTTATAATCTGTAAAATGTTTTGCGGATTGTATTAATAAATATTTATTTCTTTTTTCCTCTTTTTTGTTTGTTTATTCTGAAAGTAACTCTTATAAACAAATAAAATCAAAATGATAAATAAATAAGAAATGATGTAATAATAAATATTTATAAGAACAAACAAACCAAGCCAATGATTATTTCTTCCCTAATTTATCAGTAAATGAAAAGTGAATAAATTTAAAAAAAAATTGTTTGCATTTTTTTGTTTTTTTTATATATAAATATAAACCGACATTTTAGATCTCATCCGAGTAGATCAAAATTAATAAAGAATATATTCTGTTTTTCATTTATTTATAATAACTGCATTTCATTTCATTCAATTTACTGAAAATGATTTATTTGAAAATGCGATACCCAGCTACGTCTACAATGAATGCTTACAGGCAACTGTATTGCATAAGAAAATAAGCGATCGATTAAGTTGAGGCATCATAATTCTCTTTATGCCTCTTCTTAACTTATTAGATTTAATACTCTACTCCTAATAAACTTATATTGATACATGCCGAACGCGTCACCGATCCATATGTACCAACCTATAGTTGATTTAATAGTATTGCGTTACTGTATCGATTTTATATTGTTCGATTTTTATTATTGACTATAAAACCGATGAGAATTTGAATATGTATTAATTTGTTTATACAAAGACAAAACAAATACATTTAATATATTATTTCATTATAGTTTTTCATTGAGTTTACTTTACAGCATAGTGAAAGATAAACTTAAGAAAAATAAACATACCATCCATACCCATCGGCCCATCGCATACATCGTCGTAATATACTATTGAAATGTTTGCAATTGTGTTAATCATCATTCATTTATACCTACAATTTACCTGCCTATAAATTGTAAACAAATTTTAAGCGGTGTACTGGCGAAGCATTTTTAAGAGTGCTTTATATTAATTAATTTTAAATTTATTTTAATATGTCATTTTATTTGAATATACTATATTTTAATATCTGATAAAGATATTATTTTAAATAAAGGTACTTGCATATGAGAGAATTAAATTTTTGTAAATTAATTTGCAGCGATTATGACAATCGAGCTAACGCAATTTTCTTCTCTTAAAAAAAGAAAAAAGAAAAAAGATAAAAATTCAAACAGTAAAACTATAAATAATTGATGATTGTAATTAATAAGATTATTTGGTAGCACATTACATACGAGACTATATTGTAATAAAAACTCCGTCTATAATATTTTGAATTAGAATGTAAATAACAATTTTATGATAATTTATTTCAAGTAAATATACAAGAATAAATATAACGTAACAAATCAAAAGCATAAGGCACTCTTAATGCTACTGATCTTTAACTTAAACCGGCATATGCACGCAACTCCATATACCTTTGACATCACACATTGGTTTAAAGTTAATTTTATAACACATGCGCAAAAAAAATGTATGCGATGACATAAGCTTACTCAATTCTTCTATAATATAACGAATGATCATAAAGCAGACAGGTAAAATAATATTGATACATTCTTATTACAAACTCATCACTATCATAATTATTATAATGTTCAACGTGTTGTCTTTATTATTTTATTAAAAAATATATATATAATAATCATATAAATATCTACCTGTAAAGTGTAAATATACTATAGCTTAGCAATATAGATGTTATGATGAGGTATGGGCTCTCGATATTGAAAACAAATGAAAAAGTATCATCTTCTTTTATCGTGGGTCGTCTCACATCTCACACACATACTTTCTTGTACATTTCATATTAGTAGTAAAACTGATCGTACAAGATTTTTGTTAAGAAATAAAAACCCGCGTAAGGTATTTAACATTTAAAATGGATATCATTGCCAATTTATTGCCAGTTACTTAACAACGGCTGAATCGAGAAAACCTCCCGATGTGTGCTCATCCTGGCTATTTTAACATTTTATATAATTCAATAAAATTTTTAGAAATAGCTTAGGTTCTTAATATCATTTCATTTAAATATACTTTAAATAGTATTTAGAAGAAAAAAGAAAACAAAAAACTGAAATCGAGAAAATTAAAAAATATATATACATTTTATATATATCGGCTTAGTTTTTTATTTTATCAAATAGATCATCGTGAAAAATTAAAAAAAAAAAAAAAATTATTGAAAATTGTTCAATTGTGATTTTTGTTTGTTTAAATATAATAATAGTGTGATTTTGTTTCATCATAAGAAAAACAGCTGTGATTATAGAAAAGGTGAATTTATAAGAAAAATTAAAACAACCGAAGATGAGGGTTCATGCGATGCTATGCATGGTGAGTAATATCCTGAATTTCATTAACTATATAATATTGTGTGTGAGATACAAAGCTTTTCAGAGCCTACACTTTTGTTCATTTTATATATATTTTTTGTTTCTATTATAACGGTTTCTCATGCATTTTAAAATTGTGATCTCGCTTGAAATGTTTTTCCACTGATTTTATTTATATGTAGCAATCAATAATCCTATACGTGTATTATAAGTGCTGTAATCATAATCGTTTTGGTATTATTTTTTTTTTATTTCATTTCTTTTTTTTTTTTTTTAAATAACATGCCTGACTCCAAATATATTTAAGAAGGAAAGATCAAACAATATAGCAAGGTCGTCACTTCAAATAATGTGAATATGTATTATGATGGTCAAATAAAATTAGTGGTGATAAATAAATATGCAAATCTTAAAACAACTCTAAAATATTCGTCAAAGTTCAAATTTTTATAATATTATTTAAGATTAAATCATCATCTCTATTTTTATAAAAATTAGTTTGGTTTTTAGTTAGATAATATTTTTTTGATCATTAAATTAAAAATGTACATATTATTTTGATAGACATGGTATTAAAACAGTTAAATTATATATATTTCTTGTACTTTTTTTCTTCATTGTTTTCGTTTAAAAGTCTTAACGCCGAAAAAGAATTATGACCAGAAAATAAGAATTATACCGATTCTAGATTGTAGAATATTTTAATTAAACCAGTTTGAAATTATTAAACGTTCTTCTTTTTTTATTCGGTTGAAAGTTTTTATTAGTGATATGATAAAGATTATGGTAAACATTCAGAATAATATATGTATATAAGAAAACATAAATGGGTAATTTTTCGCCGAATTTTTCATTAGAACATCATTAAATAAACATATAAATAAATCAGTAGAATTTAACATCAAATAATAATAGTTAACCAAACTTTTTTATAATTTAAAATGTTTATTGAATCTGAATACATATATATATTGTTGATACTTTATACTTAATATAAATCATAGTTGAATGAAATTATTATTTCTATATAGCAGGAGGGGCGTACGTACAAATGAATATTTTGCTTTATATTAAGTTGCGTCATGATGCGCGTTTATGCTAATTCAAAAAAATGTGAAGAGAAAAAAAAATTAATCATCGTAAATTATTGTAAATGAAAATGTGCAATCGACCTGAATTTTTTTTTTTTTTGTTTCTTTTTTTTCGGTTTAAATAAATAATAATTGATAGTTTTAAGCGATAGCTATTTTTAAACGTTTTTTTTTTTTTGCTTTTATTTAATAGATGTACAGATGTTTGTTTGATTTTTTTTTTAATTCAGTCTATGTATGTATGTATTATATATATATATATTGATAGTGTCATTATGATTGCAAGGTCCTGTTGTATTAATAAATATACTGAACGATTTTTATTTCGATAAAATTTCCCATCAAAGTGATAGCAGTCAGTTAATAAAACTTATTTGGTTTTATGAAATTAAGCTATATTTGATATCTACATATATTAAACTTTTAAAATTTTATTGACACTTTTCTCAAACTACGTATATATTTATATAAAATATAGACATAAAATAGTCGCATTAAAATAGACTGTATATCTCAATTCATCAGTTTTTTTTTAAAATAAATTCTTTGCTAAATCGAGACTTAATTTTATTTTAGTCTCGTTCAGATATGGACAATTTAATATTTATTTGATTTATATGATTAACTAAATGTTTTGTTGCCTAGTCTAAAGTTGTCTTGGCTTCGATTTAGTCTAATATTTTGAATTAAGAAACGGAGTAGCAATTCATCCGGATCAGTTTCCAAGGTGTCATTTAGATCATTTGTCATTGATGGGAAAAATGACCTTTTACGTATATATAGACAAATATGTATACATATATCGTTCTTAAAGCATATTTTTCATTGAAAGTTGAATGATATATATATATATATATATATATGATACTCTAAAGCTGGATCGCGATGGATTTCATTGAAGAAAATCATCTTGTTGAGTTATTTTAACTTTTAATGAACTAAATTTATCATTTAATTGGTATCACAAATTAAATTAATAAATTGAACATTCCATATGGAAACGATTTGAAAGAACATATAAGCTACATAAATTTAAGTTGTCACTAAGGTTCGATTAATTGAAATTTAAACATACTTAGAAAATTGATTTATAATTATATTTAGGTACTGAAAGATTTCTGATTTTATTAATAGTAATATATTTTGATTTATTTGGAACGGAAAAAAAATAAGAAATTGGGAGAATTTGTTTCACATAAATGTATCGATTTCAATAAAATTTTCCCATTCTTTAGTATTGTGGCTAATTTATTTGTATATGATGTAATAATATTTATTCCAGTAAAAATAATATAAATGTTTTTAAATGTTCCAACCTTTTAGTAATATATGTGGCTAAATTAAAATATTTATATGATCAATAAATCCATAAAAATAAAGTAATATTTGTCACGTGCCTCATTTTTATACTAATCGTAAATAATTAAATTATTAATTCCATATTATTTTCATTAAAATTTAAGATCAAGTTTTATAATGCAACTATATTTATTCTGAATTGCGTCAAATCGATCTTAAAATGAATGCACATAATAGGATTAATATGGCGCATGTACTACTCATCTTGCTCATACACATTCACTTTATTCTGGTTTTTTGTTTTTTTTTCTTTTTTTTAATATAAAAGTTGTTAATTTTTGATAGATGTAATACTGATTAAGAATCATTGTTCAGTTATAATATTTGCCATTGAATAATTAAGTCAAAACAAACTAAAAAAAAAACTTCATAATTTATAGCACAGTAGTGATCAAAAATTCAATGAGTAATATTTAGTTAAACATTGACCAAATTATGTAGATTTATTAAATTAACATAATTATTATGATATCACATATTTATATTTTAAAATAAATTTTAAAAATAGGAAATTGCATCTAAAATTCTTTATAACAAAAAAAACACACACACATACAAAAGAAAACAAGCTGCCAATTAATTGGTACACAACTTCATTTTTGTAAGAAATTAAAAAAAAAAAAAAGAAAAAAAGAAAAAAAAAATTTCGATATTCCCAAGTTCAAAAAAAAAAAGACCAGTACATATATTTTCACAGAAATTTAAATCTGC
>JAABKK020049617.1:0-11892 GCA_011634745.2 Catotricha subobsoleta | reverse complement strand
AGAAAATGCATAAAAAATGAAACACCTCATTTTCAGTTTTTCAAATCGATGGGGCGAGTTCTAAAAAATTTTTTTTTGTTAATATTTTGTTTCCCTTACTTTGGAATGTAATGGTATAAGAAAATGCCCTGGGAGCTTAACTTTTCAAAAAAATTGTTTTTTCTGGGACAGTCTATAATATGTATGATGTATGTATAGTATATATTTAAAAATAATAATTATTATTATATTATAATAATTATAATAATATAATATATGCGTTTTTAATAAAACTTTTTGCTGACATACTACTATAATTTTAAAATAGGCAAAAGTAATTTAAAATTGCAATTTAGTAAAATTAAATCTTGAAAGTTTTAATTGAAATTACAAATTGATATAATTGAATCTTATCTACATAATTAAAGAAGAGCTACATGAATTGCTGAATGACAATGTTAGAGAATAAAATGGAGAATAATTATATCATAAGCCATAAGGAGAAATGGCGAATTATTTCTCATTAAATCATATTTTGTCAAAATATATTTAGTGTTAATGTATTGCACAGCTTTGGAAACCTATACAAAAACATATTAAATATTAAAAAAAGAAGAAAATCAAACAAACAAATAAACTTCAATACTACAAATGTCGGGTGATAGATACCTATGTATTATAGATTAAGTTAGCTATCAAAGTTATTATGTATATGAAATTCTTATTATATTATATTACAAATACAGAGTATGTATTATTATATTTTATTATTATGATGGGCATAATGGCATATTCCCGAAAAATCTGCTTAGTAATACACACATCATTAATTTTACTACTAGAAATTTGAAAAAGATGTATCTCTTTGACGTTAATTCAATGGCACCACCTGCGAGGGCCGGAAACTGTCAGCTGGAGTTTTGCTTTTCCGTGAACATTTACTTATTATATCTGCTTTACTTCGATATACTTATATTCAAACAGCATAATATAACAGAAATGTTGATATAGACATTATTTTACTACAATGAAAATTGAAATATAGGTGCGTTTACGGGTAGGGTACCATTCTACATTTAGATAATATTCTTGTTGAATGAAATATAATGATTTTACACATTATTTTGTTTTTTAAAAAAAATAATTATACGTAATAATTGTTCACACACTCAAATACTCACATAAACTTTATGAATCCGGAAACTAATATAGTGCCTACTTTTATACGCTCTGGTTTTTCATCCAGATTTGCTTTAAAATGATTTTCGAGGAAAATTTAGTGACAGCGCAGCTCTAAAAGGGAACATTAAATAACATTTATTTTTCAAAAAAAGAAAAATTATTCTATATGCCGATAAAACCTCTTTAATGCGTACTCAAATTTTAAATTAACCATAACTGTAAATGCCAACAAGAGTCTTACTATAATATTTGATAATATTAATAACAGAAATATTATAAACTAAAACAAAAGTCTAAGTAATTAGTATGCCAATAATACCATACCGCCTTATAAAAATCCTAATAAGTATTAAAATTAAATTTAAAACAACATAAAATGCTTGTATTAGTTTTGAAAATTTATAAACGGCAAATAAGTGATGCCGGCTACCAATATAACGACTATATATACAGATGTCTTTTGTAATTCTTGCAACAGGTATTGTTCGTATTTAACTATCTGAAATAAAACTACCACCATCGTTATAATATGTACTTTTAATTGGAAAAACTGCAATTATCAACACCATCTGTACTAATTTTTATTTAATTCTCGAGGATTCATTTACCGGTTGCATATTTATATAGTATACAGAATATAGAATTGATAATAACACAATGAACAATAGCTAAATATGTTCCTGAATCAGTTACATATTGCAATTTTCATAAAAATTAAGTGGTAGAAGGTAATAGCATTTTATATTTATCGAAAATATTAAACATAATATTATATCCTCGATTTTACCTTATTTGTAAACATTTCATTTCAAATGTTATTAAAAGCAAATAAGTAAAATAATATAGTGGCGTATGAAATATAAATCAAAATTCGTGTATCAGTAAATCGATAGTAATTATGTATACTCTATATAGTTTTGATTTATAGGCATGACTTTATGGTCTTATATGCATAATTGCATATAAATCTTATATTAAGGACAATTTCTAAAGAGGTTTTTTAAAAGAAAATTTAAATGATAGTAATTTTTTGTTTCAAAGTTACTCTTTTATCATTGTGTCCATGAATGCTAACGATTTTGCTATATAAGTGAAAATATGTTTATCTAAAATTGATAATCCTATGAATTTCATTTAAAATTTTGTCTGATTTATTGAAATTAAATCGTATTAAAACTAAAGTGGAGTCCAATTAAAATATAATTCATGATACTTTTTAAATAATAATCAATATATACGTACAATATGTATACCATATACCTACTTATAATATAAAATAAATATTTTTTCTATAAATCGACGTAGTAAGTACCGACGCTGAATTATATTTATAGATACAGGTAGAAAACATGCAATACACAAAATGAAATTAATTTAAAATTGTGTACATAATAAATTTTTGATGTCTTTTTACCAATAACAGTAGATAATAGCATAAAATGTACCCGCACACATAATCAATTTTTGACATTGAATTTTACCATAATATAATATGCGATTTTTCATCAGTGTACAGTACACCATAATGAGGGTAATTTACCAAAACGAAAAGCGATTCGTTATAATATAATTTTCTGTTCCTATGGAAGTTTAACCAAGAGCAGGTTTAGGTATTATTATAATGGGATTGAGCATATATTGTATTTTATATATAATTTATAAATAGCAAATTGGAAGAGAATTCACATAAAAATAAAATGATATTTGTGTATAAAATACACAAAATTTTCACCTAAATATTTAAAAATGTAATTTTTGAAAATATTTTATGGTCACATAATGTTTTATCATAATTAAGTACCTAATGAACATATTCCATTCATATTAATACTGATAAAAAATAATAATAATAAAAATAAAAATAAAATGCAATAAAAAACAGATATGACTTATTTGAAATTCAATAAATGAACATTGAAATAAATTTATTCCAAAATAAGTAACTATATATATTATTGAATTAATATTTATTTTTTTTTATTACATACTAGAAAATCAATAATAAATTTACCACGTAGGTATAGTAAATAGTAAGCAATAAGAACTCTAAAACGCTTGTATAGTCAATTTAATTAAGACTAAGGCGGCGGTTTATCAATTGACTTTCAACTATAAGTAGAGTTAATCGAGAGAGCTTGTCCATACAAAAATCCACTAATTAAGCCAAAACCACTAGTTTAATTAGTTAACCATTGATTGATACACCGGCCTTAAGTTTATTAAACATATATAAATAGTTTAGCCTATCATTAGTCAATGTTATTTGATGTGAAATACAAAAAAATAAACAAATATACACAAACAAAAATTATTGTTATTCATTGCGCTTTTTAAATTTTGCCCCTCAAGAGAGGCACACAAATAACAGTAGAACTTTCTTGATTTAAAGTTTCATACAAAATTCGTTTTTAAATACTGAATATAGATATATGTGTCACACACTCAGAGGAAAAATTGTCTTAAAACAATGAATTCTCACAAAAAATTGTGTGTCAGAAAGCTACTTATGACAAACTTTGGTTGAATCAACTACAAACGTTCGTTGCATATTTTTATAAAATGTGTGTTCCATTGATGCTTGTGTATAGTTTTACAAATGAGTGTAGAATTACGCACTAGGATATGTATTGCAGCATCGTTGATGAAAATTTGTACCTCATGTTCACACAGAGCTGTGGATTGCCTTTACAGACACTTTATACAAAAGTTTATACGTATCTAAAACTTTAATGCAACTTTATATAAGATTAATGAATATTTCATGTTACGCACAATGGATTGTTACCTTAGCATAAAGAATTTTCTGAGAAATCAAAGAAATAATCTACCACAATAAATTCTAATATTTTTCATGAAACTATATTAAATATTGTGACATAGAACTTATCACTCAGAACAAATTTCCCATAACGTAATATTTTTCATTTCATTTTTCATATTGACTATACTTCCAGGAAAAATAGTCTGCAATGTAAATTAGCAATCGTAATTTTATTTATTACCGTGTCCCCGAATCACAGTGAACATAGCTTGAGAAAATTTATTTTGATATTTTCCTGTCTATTCTTACTTTGAAACTATTGTTCAAATAACATTCTGCCCTGAAAACTAACTTAATAAAAAGCATAAAGCAAAATAAAGCACAGATATACACAATATATATATATATATATATATATGTATAATACATACATACATTATAATATATACATTATAATGTATATTATACCACTATATAGATGTTCATTCATATACAATGTTTTTAAACCAAGCCATAATTTAGTCGTCGAAAAAATCCCTTTTGAAAAATAGCATATGTCCAATTAAATTAACGTATGGCCGTTATACTGAGCTTAAAAATTACATTGGAAAATTGTTAATCGTTACATAGACAACTTTTGTGGTTGCTGTTATTGATTGATCGTATAAATATGCCAATGGATTTTTAAACTATTTTATTTATTTTTTTAAATATCATCAATTATAATAATTTAAACTATAGTTTTAAATTAATGAGAAAAAAAATATTCAAATTGGAAAAATTAAATTGTTTCAATCCTTATTATGTATTTATGTAATTACTATGATAGCATATATGTAAAACTATGAAACTTTTAGATAAGAACTATATATGTGACATTAGAATAGGAAAGGTAAGTGAATTTCTATTTTCAATGTACCTAAATTGAAATGCCTTCGTATGTACTTATATTATTATTAATGGTTTTCTGTCTTATGCACCATACATAATTTATTTGTCATTCATTAAATAATTGAAATATTCTTATTCATTTCATTTCATGTTTCTGTTATTATTGGAATTGAACTGTACCGCAATAAATTTTTCATTTCACAATCTTAAAATAACTAATAAATAGATTTGTGGTCGACAATTTTAACATTTAAATTGTATTCCTAAAGAGCGTTCCAATAGAATACGACTTCTCTCTGTAAATCCATTAATTCTATTTAAATATATCGTATCATATGATATTTGTTTAAACTTAAATCACAACAATATGTGCGGATAATATAATTTATCATTTCAAAATAACTTACAACAAAAGTTATCAGAGATTACATGGTCTATTTGAGTGGTATTTGCATTTGATTAAATTGCTGATGACGTTGTTTTAGACACATTCGAAATTATGTACTTTATTTGATGTTTGATTATAAATATTAATCTCTATATATATATAATAAACAAAATAAAGTAAATATTTGATTCACATCAACATTTCATTTCATTTTACTAATATTTTAGATAGAAATTTTCAATAAGACATGTATATTATAGATAATATAGTACAGGTGAATTTATATTATCCAATTCTAAGCATATTCACGAAATATATATTGGCAATATAGAGAATTATACATACAGTTAATAAGATATCCTTATTAATATATTAATATATATTTAAATCTATTCAAAATAAACAAATATTCGGTTATAATCAAGCAAACAAATAGGTATACAATAAATATTCTTTCATGTCGTAAACATCCGAAGATACGATTTTAATATTCAATATTATTATCATATTTGATTTTGATTTCATTTGGTATCAACTGAATTTCCATATTTTACATTATTTATTTATACAATATAATAATGTTCCAGAGACCCATTTACCTTACAATCTTATCATTTATATATCCCTTTTAATAAAAATTATTTTATGAATCGATATTATGGAATTCATTATTATTAAGTAAGTAAAGATTAGTTTAATAAGATTTTCCGGGCAAAACTGATTTAATTAAAAAACAATAAATAAACAAATATAGTAACCAATTTTTAAATAATACAATGCACGTATTATATGCATAAGCAAAAGCATATATTCAAAACAAAAAGCAATATATGAATGAAATTGCAGAGCACGAATAAATCTATAACATACAAAAACTAATAAAAAATCATGAAATTCGTTTTCGAAATAGAAAATTATTTTTATTTTTTTATTTAATTATGTTATTTAATTCTATTTAAAAAAAATCATTGCCATGTTTTTAAGCAAGTACTTATAAATTTGTAACTTTTTAAATTGAATTTGATTTAAAAAAATCGCACATTAATAAAGTGAAGAAAATGCTGGTTTTTCAACTTTTAATTAGTAAATGAATGCTTTTCCGTGCTGTAAACATATTACAGTTACATCCCGATCAATACAATCGGTTTTTGAGAGATTTTTTTTCTTTTTTCAACATTATTGTCCTTAAATCCAGTTTAGTTTCAGTAAGATCATTTCAATAGTTTCTAAGAGAAACAGTAGAAATACTACGCTACTGAAATAACAATAAAATATAATTTACAATTATTTGAGTTATTTATATATATAGAAATATAACTCAATATATAAATAATAATATATCTCTAGAGGCGATATGTAAGTATAATATGTAATATTCGGACCAATCTGTCATTAAGCTTACAATAACATTGTCGAATCATCATAAAGTATAAGATTTGAGTTTCCATTGTTGTGAACAATAGATAGAAATTTCGATTTTACTGAACACAATAGTTTTCTATATAGATGAGGTAATATATAAGTAAATAGGCACCTACATAACATTACATAGTAGTAGTTAGTCCAAATGTATTAAGGGTGATTCAATATTTGGTAAGTATATATGAATCTCTTCATATATATTATTATTACAAAATAGTTATTCAGAAGACCTATATGTCTATATATTTTATTTGATGTCTAGAAAACGAATATAAATATAGTGTGATTCAGAATTTCTCATTTATATAACGATTATAATAGAAAGAAAATATGTAGTCATTAAATGGTATCTTTCTCTTTCTACATATAAAATATTTATCCACAGAGTTTATTCTAAGTCCAACAATGTTTCATTGCGATTTTGAGGGGTTACCAACATCTCATTTTTTATTAGTATATAAATTATATGGCAAGTAAAAATGCTGACTGATTTCGAATTATTTTCGTATAAATGCTATATTTATATAATATAAGTAAAATGTGCAATGGCATATTGACAATGGACCGTATAAGAATGGATTGCCAAAAAAGTATAAAATTCTATTTCTAAAACATACTTATAGGATTATGATAGCTACAGTATTTTATATCGAAAGTTTTTTTAAAAAAAAAAAAAAAAAAGAAAAGAATAAAATGATAAAACTTAATCTTTAATTGGAATTTTTTATGTGTTCTTTTGTAATATATTAATAAAAAATTAAACTTACTCTATTTTGATTAAACAACATTTATTGTAAATAAATTCAATTAAAAGCATTTTCTCTAAAAAAAAAATTAGTTTTTAGTAAAATGTATCGAGTAATAATTTATAAAATGTACAAAAATATTTTATTTTATTCGCTAAAATAACGCTTTATGATAATTGCTGAATTTTGTTGAATTCTTAAAATTTTTGTTAAAAATTCTAGCAATAATTTTTTTTTTTTTGATTTGTTATAGCAATTAATTTTAAATCCATTTTTATTTTATTTTTAAAGTGTTGCTATCTGACCCGCATTAGATTCCTGGATTTCAAAGCCTCTTATAAATGGATATTGCTAATTCGTTGAATCGACATAAGCGCATAAATACATTTATATGGAAATGTGTGTGGGGGTGGCCTTTTATATTAGTGTGAGTACAGTTACCAAACCCATAGCGAATATTTACAACAACATATTATTAAACAATCGTATATTCATTGAGCAATATAAGAAGAGACGTGCAAATAAAGATTAAAGACATTTGGCCAGCATGATGAGATGATTGTTGTACTACATTCTATTATTGTGAAATCAAGGGTGTCTGAATTGAATGGATGCAGTATAGAAAATAGTTTGATGTACATATTGTACATTACATACAATAATAAAGACGAAATTGAGAATTCGAATAGGGATAGATAATAACATGTTTGATATTATAGGTAACAGTAGGTCTTCAGGCGATAGAAAAGAATAAGAAGTTTGATATAAATTCTATCATTTCTATATAAGTTAATATATTACATATCCAAGTTAAATGGAAAATAGACGAGAGATGCAGTAGATAAATCTGATTTTCAATACAATTCAATTGCAAACTATTTCTTTTCATTATGTTTAGCAGGAAATAATGATCGTAAGAGAATACAATTGTTTGGTGTGATTTTTATTATATAATCAGATGACTGATACATATTATATTATATTATACATATATTTATATAGAAATATATATTGTCTATATTGTCTGGATAATAATTAATCAAATAAATAATTAATGATTGATATATTAATAGTTTTCGGTAGCAGTGAGATTAAAGATTTACTATATTTTTCATTATAATTTGCAAAACGCCACCTCTGGCTTATTTCTATAATGATGCTTATTATTAAATGCAAGACCAAATTGTATATTACATATTATAAGTTCTTGAACAATAGGTACAATCACGAACCTACAATATACAATTGTGTTTATAAGTCTATAGAAATCAAAACTCGCTAATTACATTTATTATTATATTTTATTGAATTAGAGTGTTTGAATCCATTACTGATGTACTTATATTTGCATAAAAACAAATCTGAAAAATATTTCTTGGATCTATGATTTAAAAAAAGAATTATGAATTATATATTACAAATGGCAAGTACTGTATAAAGTACGAAATATAATATATAAATGATGTAAACAGGTTGGATGCGTTCGAGAAAGACATTCAACGTAACAATGCAACACCATTATTAACAACGAAGATGGCCCAATACAGTCTAATTTATTCTCACTAAATTAACTTAATAATTTTTTTTTTTTTTGTAAATGTACTAGTAATCAGATAAACTATATATAATTGTTTTTATGATATGGTAATTGGACTATCAGTTTTAAATTTGCAGCTGACGATAATTATTTAATCGAAATGCGTGTATACTGCAATAAATAATATAAATAGAAATTTAGTAAAATCAATAAGAGTGTTTTTATTTCGACTTTTAAGAATTTTTCTTATAAGTAAGATTCTACGATACTTCTATTTAAACAAAAAAATCTTCAAAACTGTAATTAGCGAGCTTAGAATTCTGAAAATGATGCTTCTCGAGGGTTTTGATGGCCATTTGACAACCAAAAAGATATGTTTTTGATTATTATATTAGTGTCAAATCATAGCTTTTTCTGCATGTTAAAAGTCAATCTAAAAGAAAATTCAAAGCTGAACATAATAGAGATAATTGCCCTAGTAAAAAAGTATGCTATGGAATTCAATGAAAATTCTATGACGAATCATAACATTTTCATAGAATTTCATAGGCTAATATTCTAAACAATGAATAATTAGCTTGTAATTTAATGGAAAATCATTGATTAAATTCATTGAATTAACCTACCTGAAATCATTAATAGAATTACATAGAATTTCCTTAGGTAACACTGTCCAACAGCGTTTTTGATATTCGGATGCCACTAGCAGTCTGATAGGGTTTTTTTTTAATACAATTTAATGTTAATCGATGAATATGAATTAAGACAAATATTGAATACAATAAATAAGTTTGTCTGTAAGTTGACTATATGATAACATTTCTCATACAAGTTAATGATAATAATAATGAATGAAATAAAATCGTATGCACAATCTTAATCTAATCACAAATTTTAAAATGATATTTCAAGTGATTGTTTTTCTTTTTAATTATTAAATCCTTAAATTTTAACTCAGTTATTATATTATTTAATGATTTTATTATTACTATTACACACGATACATAATTATGTAAAAATTGCATACAAGTTGTCTTTTTGAATGCAAAATCTATCAATTATTTTTAGATTTTGGTAGTTTTACGTTTAAATATCAAGAATTCAAGAATTATCGAGAGACCAAAGTTGATACGACTTGTCGTGCTATGTGACTTCAAAATTTAGACGCTCAAATATTGGCAGTGGCTAGAGCACATAACTTCTTACGACATATAAGATTTACGTAATTTTTTGATTAAGAGGTAAAAGGGAATTAAATTTATTTTATTAACATGTTGCCCTATAGCAGGGGGAACACATCTTATAAGTAAGTCTTATGAGAAAATTGGCTTAGATCACATAAAGTATAAAAGAACATAAAGCTCTTCCGATCGCTTGCGATCTTTTTACAAATAGAAATTTAAAAATATTTAATATTATAAAACAAGCAGTCGATCAATCAATAATATAAAGTATATTATTATTTTATTTATAAGACTTTATTCGAGTGTCAAAAATAATTGTACAAAGTATCGAATAAGCTTATAGCAAAAAACATCTACAGACTACAACTGAAATTTATAGTTTCTATATTTCACTAACTAATAATTTTTTTGTAATACATATTAGCTCTCGTAAAAGCATTGATATTTTCTACCAACACTTAAACTAAGCGTATATAAATACGAATTTCATGCTCTCGCAATCGTCAGTACAGTTTTGTTAACCATCTGTAAATCCGTACAATTATTTTTGACACTCGAATAAAGTCTTATAAATAAAATAATAATATACTTTATATTATTGATTGATCGACTGCCTGTTTTTATAATATTATATATAATAACGATCATAACCAAATATTAATTAATTTTCTTCAGGCTAGAAAAGAATATTTTTGATTATTTCACATGAATAAGATGAATTTTTATTCCACTAACTAATAATTCAGTATCGCAACACATGTTTATAAACATGAATTGTGTTGTGAAAATCACTGTTTGTGGTCACAGATTTAGAGATGGTTAACAAAACTGTACTGACGATTGCGAGAGCATGAAATCCGTATTTATATACGCTTAGTTTAAGTGTTGGTAGAAAATACCAACGCTTTTACGAGAGCTAATATAACCAAAAAATTATTAGTTAGTGGAATATAGAAACTATAAATTTCAGTTGTAGGTGTTTTTTGCTATAAACTTATTCGATACTTTGTAAAATTATTTTTGACACTCGAATAAAGTCTTATAAATAAAATAATAATATACTTTATATTATTGATTGACTGCCTGTTTTTATATTATTATATATATTAACGATCATAACCAAATATTAATTTAAAAATATTAATATATTTTTTTTGCAAAGAATGCCACGCCCATTAAGTTATTATAGTTAATACCTAGAATAAATTAGTAAGAGTTTTTCTTTTACTTTCAAATATTAACAGAAAGTAAGCGGGGTAATTTAGAAAACTTACAGTTTTTACGGGATTATACGCGTTTATTACATTTTAAACTTACAATGAGTGATTGCAAAGGGTATTGAAGGCAGGGCACCGCAATCAAGGTATTATCTCTTTGTTATGAAAACAAAGTAAGAGTTGGTTCAGATTAAGTTTTATGACTCACTCTTGCAAAAAAATTATTTCAGATAACTGACTGTTCAGGTAGCAAATTTTTTTCTACCACTATATATATATTAAAATCCACATTGAATATTATTTAGACATTTTTTTTTCTTTGTTCACATAGTTTCATCAAATAATTATATTTTAATATAGTTTGACTTAACTTACAAATCATGTACTTAACTGCTAGCATCAATAAGGCGATTATTTGATCGTTTTCTAAATTGCATTACAAAATAACTATTAACTAATTATTTACAATGAAATTTTTAATTTATTTTAAAATATTAAGTAAGGTAAGCAGTGCCACAATGGGACGGATTTGGTTTCGGACATCATAACTCGAAAAATATTAATCTGATCCAAAGACTTTTGTGG
>JAABKK020049616.1:0-39807 GCA_011634745.2 Catotricha subobsoleta | reverse complement strand
TTATTTCTATTCCATAAATGATGAAACTGAAGAAAATACAAACAACAAGCAAAAGTACATATATACAATATACATATGTACTTATAATATATATAATATATATAATATATATACTTAATATTACTTCTTTCTGGAAATATATACCGATTTATTCAGTGAGAGCACTTTTATTTATTAACTGCCATAAAAATATAATTTTCATCATCTCACCTACCAAAACCCTACATCTCTAATCCCGAAATAATTAACGATTTTTTTTATGGATAAAAGTGGTTATGGTGTTGGTATTATAGCTTATCATCATTCCTTATGCCTTACACTTTTTGTTCATTAATTATAAATACCATAGGGTACCTTTACCATCGCGTATCAAAACATTTATAATATGTGCTGAATGCCGTTATATAATATAACTAACAGTTTAAGTACCTACTACTTATTTACTACCCATGTTTCATATAAGAGCATATGTATTGTGTTACCATATTGTTATAATTATTATTATTAAATATATAATGTTACTGTTCGTTGTGTTTAAAGCGACGAAGAAGAAAAAAAACAACGTATCAGTATATAAAACATAAAATTAAATCTTTTAGCTATTTTTTCGATAAACTTTATCCAAGAAAGATATTTTCTAAAAATAAACATTTCCAAGAATGTTATTAAATATACAGTCGGTATGTGTATATTAGGAGGTATTCCAGTTCATTTTTGATATTAGGAACTCAGTATGTTTAATATATTATACGTGAACGAGTGTATATATAAATATTGCTATATAAATATAGTTATAGTTACAATGTATGATATATAAATAAAATATTATTTTCCTCTAGGGGCATTTCAAATATTTATTAGTCTACCGGCTCAAGTAATATGAGCAATATAACAGAAGCATTTGGTGTGCAATCGTTTTCAGCACCCTTATTTCTTATAATCCACTTGGATCGGAGTTCTCATATATACCAATCGACATTTACCACGTTTTTTGATTGAAAAATCATTGTATTTAAGAGCAAGTTATATTGTCACCATATTTTCTTGATGTATGACTTTGAAAATATACCTAACTATATAGATTTTTCTATTGGTTTTAATTTAATGTGGGGACTATCGTTACCCGTTCCATACACTATTCGCTTATAAAAATACATCGCATAAGGTGTTTAATGCGATGACATTTATATATATTGCTTTTCGTTAAAAGAAAAATCATGATAAATTGAATTAGATATCAATAGCTTATTTATTATACACGAAGAAGCTATTTCCAATAAAATCTTTTCAAATGGCATTTATTATATATATTTTTCTTTTTGTTGTGCGTGTTATTCGGTTATTGATATATTCGTGTCTTCATTCATAAAATTTCTTATACAAAAATGTTATCGCCGGAAATCATTTTTGTATTGAAAATACATCCTGTTTAGTATAATATTTTATGAACTTGAGGTACAAACACCTGAGGAAAATATTTAAAATGGCAATGGGTATTAAATAAAATAAGTTATACTTCTTGAAATTTGCATATGAACATTTTTGAATTCAGATCGGTTTTCGATAAAAAATATAGTGCAATAAACCGAATAGAAACGCTATGGGTTCATGATTCCCCATATACAATTTAGTTGCAAATTGAAAATAAAAAAAATAAACAAAAAAAAAAAAGAAAAAAGAAATAAATCGATGTGTAACCACGGTTTATGACGTTACCTTACATTTTAAAGATTTTCCGATAGCATTATAGACAAAATGACTAATATTTCTTTTGTAGAAAATATAGTAAAATATCTCGTTAGCATATTTGAAATTGATAAAATCTCTATCTGTATAAATTTCTATTTTTTTTTTTGTGGTATTCAATATACATACTAACTCCATAGTTATAGCGATGTATTGAATTTATCAGTCGTAAATCGAAAAAATCATTTTCTAGAAAATGCTATTATTCTTATTTCATAAATACTCTGAAATCCTTACACTCATTGTTAATTTGTTGAATTATTTTTACGGTGTAAACGGATACAAACAGAAACAGAAGCTATTTATTTATTAATATATCTTTATATCGAATTCAGCGATTGTGTATCAATAATACGGACGTTAATAAAAAATTTATCGCTGTTCGTATTACGTGAAATGTTAAGATATATGAGTATATATTATAAAAACATTAGGGTGACCAGAAAAAAACGACATTCGAAATTTCAAGATGTTGCATTTCGCGAAAATAGAAACTTTCCAAAATACTTTTGAATTTGAATGACTCGCAGAGCAGTTGAAGTTTGTAAAATTTGATGTTGTAAGGGGGGACACTTATTTTTTGGTTTTTTTTTTTGTTTTTTACACGTTTCAAGAAATTCTACGCTGTTTTAAACAATAATATATGAGTGGTAGCAAATGACCAGGTGAACATTTTATTGTATGGGCGTTTGAGAGCTATCTTCAGGGTCAATTGATCGAAAAAAAAAAGCATTAAAAAGCTTATATTCTTTTTTAAAATTTGCACTTTAGACACTTTGAGCAACTAAAAGTTAAACGATTGAGCTGAAATTCAGTAAAGTTATTATTGGCGCTAAATCCTATCACATATACTCGTATGTTAGGCTAAGAAATCCAAGATACTTTAATATTTCCATACAAAATTGGGTCACCCTAATATATATTTATATATAATAAATATTTTTATTTTTTTTTGTATGATGTAACTCTATAACTCGACATAAGTAAAACAAGAAAGATAAAATAAAATAAAAAAAAAGAAAGAAATCTATTTATTTTTCTTTTGTTCTTATTTCGAATAGACAAAATGTTCCGCCTATTATATAATAGAGGTACCTCTACCAATGACAATCTTTCTATAATAATATAGTAAATACAGCAAATAAAATTTATTTTTCTCATCCCCATCCATATCTTGTTATGTATTATAATATGTACGTAAATTTTATATTTTCTCTTATGTGCAGATATCATCTGATGGAAACGTAACGACATCAATATTGAGTTTTACTCCAACAATAGATGACAGAGGAAAATATCTATCATGTCGCGCAGAACAATCATTGATACCTGATTCTGGAATTGAAGATGGGTGGAAATTGGATATTTATCGTGAGTAAATTATATTATTATTTTAATGGAAAAATATATGTATTTTGTATAGCGTACAATTCGAACAAAATGAAATAACCAACGTACTCAATTCGTTGTCTTTATACATTATTATGCGTTTATATTTTTCTTAAGTGTTTTTATTCCATTTTCGAAAATTATTTTTTTTTGCTTCCTTGTAATATACCCGGATATAAATTTATTTTACGTGACGTCAATTTATTTTATGCTTCTTTATAAATACTTTACACCTACTTCATTAATATAAAAAAATTATCGTCACTTGAACTACTGAAGTATTTTTATGCTATTCCAAATTTTAATTTTTAAAATTTTTTAAGTAATTACTTGTATGATTTGTTAAACTAATTTAATTTTACATCACAATAACTTCAGCTTAGGTACTTTCGACAAAATAGGATAAAGCAAATTAAAGTTTTATAACGTCAGCTGTTATAAAATATTTTGTGAAGTTGTGTAAAGTACCTACTTATCTTTTTTTTCCCGGAATACTAAACATAGCGAATCTTTCGAATCATATTTTTTCAACCATATTATGCAATAGGAAAATGATATAACATTAGTGCATATATAAAAAGTATTTATTAGAGACTCAGCTTCGATTTGAGACTAAGGAGGTTCACCCATTACTTAAATTTAAAATTTATTTTATTTTTATTTTGTTTTTATGTATATTTAATGTAACTACTTGATGCTTGCCTACTATTCTATTTAAGAAAATTTTATTTTTTGTGAAAATTTACAAGGTAATTTTATGCCATTTTTATTTGTTGTTGTTTTTGGCATCGTTGTTGCCGTTGGAGGGCAGATCAGCTACAATAGAATTGGCAATATCCGCGGTAGCATGAGTTCAGTTTTTCTCTTTACGCTGTATTTAACTGTCATTCAAGTATAAATTATACATTAATTCGCAAAGGAAGAGAAAAAGAAATAGAATTATTCAAATTTTATTTTATGTTTTATATATACTTTATATACAGAGATAATAAAATTGCATAAACCAACATCTATATTATATTAATATTATCTATACATCATTTAGTTAAGTTTAAAATGCTTTCTGTGTTCTCTTCTTTTTTCTTCTTATTTTTATCATTTAATATTCCATAATTTTCGAAGCTATTTGTATTTGTCGAATAAATCGCACAGTAATACGTCGGCCATGTGGAATATGAATTATGAACAGTTTTCAAGAATTGAATACGAATACGCCTCAAACATTTAAAAGGTTTAGCTAGTGAATTAGAGGAACGATGATGACAAAAAAATTACAAATGATTTCTTATAATAGAGCCCCATGAAATTCAATGCAGTAACTTTAACAGTGATAAAATATGTTTGGAAATTTTAAGGAAATTTTAGAGAAATATACTTAATAGAGTAAAAGAAAGTTAGTACTTTTGATAGTAGTATTATATATTGGTTTCTAAGTTTTACCGATTTCACAAATTTTCCTATACATTCATTTTATACCACAAAAGATCTATTTGAAAATATTATATAAATTATTATTATAAATTCTAACATAAAGCAGGAAAAAAAACTAGTAAAAGTAAATAAAAACATTTTTTTTTCAACTATGTAAACGGCGCACTTTCATGTAAGTTTTGTCAAAATGTTAAAGTTAATCTCAAAATGGTTTCGGTACGACCAACTTTAATTAACGAAGTTGGTCTGCTGAATGTCAAAATTATAATAAATATAATTTATAATAGCACATCGTTCTTCTTACTCTTGTCACTTATGAAAATAGAAAACTTATCTTTATGTTGGATAGATGAAATATAAATACTATTATGTCGTACTCGTGTTGATATATTTACATTTCGTTCTATTTCTCTTTGGCTAAATGTATCGTTAGGTTAGGTTTGTTTTGTATCTATAAAATGTATATTGTATATATGTATACATTGTAGACATACTATAAATTCATTGTACCTATAAACCGAAATATATGTATTTGAGTATTGTATTTTCAATTCAATATAATATTAGATTTTGGGTAGGTGTAGCTGTAGGTATATTATTATATAGAATAGAAAAGCTTTGAGGCACATTGTTTTCCAAAGCACCATTCCCACCAAATAAGCAGCACTAAGTAAAAGAAGAGGTAATCAATCTTCTCTCTATATCAACAGTCCTCTATATATTATACTAAGATGTCTGAATTATGTTAGAAATGTTTTTTTTTTGTTTATTTATTTGTTTGTTTGTTGCTGAATACATTTGTCAAAAGGGTTGTGGAATAATTTATATATTTATTTATAACATAAATATATATTATTTCATTTGATCCGTATGTATAGCAATTTTTTTTTAATTTAATATGAAGGCACCGAAAAAAAATTACTTGTACCAAAGGTCGCAAATGTAAGTACGATGAAATAATACGTTTTCTGACTTACTGGAAAGGAAATAGAATATTTTTTCGTTCATTTGAATTACTTTGAAAAATCGCTATATTTGGGTGAACTGAATAATAATAACTTAAGTATATGCACATAAATACACAAGTACAGAATCAATGTTAAATATTCAGCTCTAAAGGTCTTTTAAGAATGTTTAGAGCTTTTCTTTTTTCTTTCAATAATGAATTTTATTAATTTTTGAAAAGAGACAATTTAAAAACCGTTTTAAAAGTTAATTTAAAATATTTCTAAATCGAATGAGTTTGAGAATAATAATCTCGTTCCTGAATTAGTTCCGAAACATCACTATATATTGTTTCTGTCACATAAAAACATGGAATTGAACTTTTTTAGTTTAATCATTTTCCACTATATGAATTATTTAAGACGTTTGGTTATACCAGCAATTGGTGAACTTTTGCTTCAAAGCAAAGAAAAGATTTTTCTTCTTTTTCTTTTTTTTAAAAAAAAAAGTTTTAAAGATTAAAGTTTATTTAGTTACGTTGCATATAATATTTGATATCATAAATCCCATTGTATTTCAATCTTTTTCCTGATGTTCTGTTCTGCTTATGGTACAATTGAAAATCTCATTGAATAAATATATTATATTAATATTTCCATAAATCCTATAAAATTATATAAAATACAAAATATCTACCCATTTTTTGCACAATAAAAAACAAGATATAAATTTAATACAATTTTGTTCAGTAGAACGCATAAAATCGTTTTTCGGTTTATTTTCACCTGTATTTCCTGAAATAATAATACATGCGGCATTAAATCGCTCAGCACACATTTTTTTTATTTTCTTTCATATATATAGTATTTATATTTTATATGTACTGGAATTATACAGTTGTACACTGAACATTTCATATTCATATAAAAGCAAATATTCTATATACAAGAGTTTTTTTTTAGAAAGAATAGAATAAAGAAAAAAAAAATCGCAACGACAGAAAGAAAAGTATTATACATTATTTTTTTATATTGAAATCATGCAGATACACCAGTAGTTACTCTTGAGTTTGGAACTAATTTAAACACAACCTCAATTCGCGAGGGAGCTGATGTATATTTTGAATGCAATATTAAATCCAATCCCTGGGTATATAAAGTCAGTTGGCGTCATAATGTAAGTATCAACCAACAAACACATAACTGCAAGAAAAAAAAAATCAAAACAAAATATACTAAAAACAATGAGTAAAAAGAAAAAAAAAATGAAATGAGAACATTTTACCCATTTCATATTCTTTATTTCTTCTTGGTCTTGTTTCACCACATATTTATATTATGCTGAAAACATTACGTGTATTACGACTATTATTTATATTTAGCTTAGACTTTACTATTATAATATGAATGCGTTGTTGTTGACAATTTAATATAATTTTAATCCAAGGGTAAAGCACTAGACAACAATGTGCCCGAGGGTATAATTGTTGCCAACCAGAGTTTAGTATTGCAAAATGTAAGCCGTGCAAGAAGTGGTCTTTATACGTGCGTTGGGAGTAATCGAGAGGGCGATGGTGAAAGTAATCCAGTGCATTTGGACATAAAATGTAATTATACGCATCATATCTTCATTAAAATCTAAAATAAACAGAAAAAAAAAAACGAAAACAAAAGAAAACGGATTTTTGTTTTTTTTTGTTTTTGTTTATTAAATTTTAAACAGGTTTCATAATGTACAACTTTGTTTGTAAACATTTACGACTTCTTACACATTATAATTCACATATTTATATTTCTCAGTTGCACCATTATGCCGTCCTGGTCAAAAAACTATATATAGCAGTGGTCGACAAGAAACAGCAAAAGTTATATGTGAACTAGAAGCAAATCCATACGATGTAACATTCAATTGGAAATTTAATGCATCCGTTTCAGAATTTTTAGATATACCAGCATCTCTTATAGCCGTTGATAAAACTAAATCTACAGCACATTATACACCAATGACAGAACATGTAATTATTTAATCTTATTTCATGTTTTCTTGAACAATTTAAATTGTTCGTGCTGTATTTGTTGTTGTTATTGTTGTGTTCAACATAAATTTTATTTAGTTATTATTATGTATTTATGTTAACTTGTGTATATTAGAGCTATGGAATGGTTTGAAAAGTTGGAGAATGTAATGAATGAGAAATAGAAGTATAGGTGGGAATTTGGGTGGAAAGGCAAACGGGTGTGTGTTGCAAAGAGTACAACAAACAAATTAAACTAAAATTTATTTCCAGGATTATGGTACCCTTTTATGTTGGGGCATCAATGAAATTGGTACGCAAATAGACCCTTGTGTATACAGCATAATTCCAGCAGGTATGTTATATTCAACCATTTTATATAATACATATTACAGAAGGCACTGAATTACATACACACTCACACACACAAATACAGATACAGATATGCATCTTTCCTCTCTCGAAGCAAAGCATTCAGATTAAGTTATAATTAACTGATTTTATATTTGTTTTATGGAGCCCCCGTAAAGTTTTTAAAGGTCGAATAAATGCTACGTGTAATTTTACTACGTATATAGGCATTTACTATATTTATAAATAAACATAACTACCTATTTTTGTACACCTCTTCGACTTATAAATATCAAATCTTGAGGGTAGATTTGTGTTACAAAATACAAACATTATATGTTTATATAAAACAGTTGTTGAGTTGTTGTTGCTATATCTATTTTACATTCAATTTATTTGGCCTGTGTTCGTTTTTCTTATTTTATATTTTGTTGTTTTCTTCTTTCTTTCTTTTTTTTTATTTCATATAATTTATATAATAGTCCCCATTAATGGCGAAAGAAGATGAAAAAAATAAATAAATAAAAAAAAAAACATGGTCTGTTCTATGAATATGTTGTCGTAAAAGCTTGTGAATGTTAATTATTACGAATTGTTGTATAACAAGAAGTAAATTGATTAGGGATTTCAAAATTACGAATTTAATGTATTAACATTTAACAAGCAAAAATGAATGAATGAACTCTTTTTGAATATAAGAAAATTAATAATTTTTGTTAAAGAACAAATGATTATTTTCGTTTATGGTGATTTTCTGTAAAATATTTATTTATTTCCTTTAATGGCGGCATTTTACGGTAATTTCATTTTTGTTAAGATGGAATGTTTACCTATTTTTTTTAAAAAAGTTTCATATTTTTCACGTAACTTTAATATTCGTTTAAAAATATTCATGTGATCAGAGAAGTCAGACTTCGGCGGTAAGGATAATATTTTATTGATATTATATGTAATATCTAATATTTATATAATTTATATAACCTTCAAACTTTTAATACTCTGGGGTCAATTTCAATTCAATTTTTATATTTTAACATAATTATCTTATTGTGAGATATAATTATTATAATTCTTCGGCAACTGACATTTTTATTTTTAAATGTTTATATTTTATTTTAGTGAAATGTTTAAATCAATGATATGAAGCATATTGTCTGTGTGTGGGTATTCAAAATGTTAGATTTGGTGAGAAAATAATCTTCCCAAAATATTACAGTATTTCGAGTTCGCAAATTTTTTTTATGATATTTTGTATTTTCTACATATCTTTATTTATCTATGTCATGAAAAAGAAGAGATTTTTTTTTATTTTTTGTAATATGACGGTCCAAACACAATAAAAAATAAAAAAATCTGAATCAATTTTTTTTTTGTGAACTTTAAACACTCATTTTGAGAAGATACTTTTATCGAGGTCTTAAAAATTCTAACGTCGACTTTTCAGCATATTGTCAGGCTAATGAATACCTTAATGTATATTTAGTATCAATTCATATTAATAATTTTATAGTTGGTAAGAATATATCGCTATAATTGCTAAATTTGGTTTGAATTTTATTGAAATTTTATGGACTATAGTACTGATAATAGAATGAAGATAAATTTTCGAAATTAATTCAAAATACCCTATGTATACGTATATTATTTTAATTTCAATTAACTTATATTCAGTTTACTAACACTTATTCTTAACGCAGGGAAACCCGATCCACTTTCAAATTGTACAGTGTTAAATCAAACATACAATGGATTTCAAATTGAATGTATCGAGGGTTTCGACGGCGGATTAACACAAGAGTTCGTTGTTGAAGTTTATACAATGGGACAAAAGCAAAATCCAATCATCTTAAAATCAAAGTAATTATATTTTCTTGACTATATTTTTTTTCTATTTTTTTTTTTCGTGATATTTAATAATTTTTAATTTCGATAAAAATATAAAAATACAAAATATTTCATTTTACTAATTTCATTGAAGCGTTCCTTATTTTGAGTTGCGAAGCCTAAATTCTGGTATGGGTTATAATGTATTTCTAATAGCACAAAATCGTAAAGGTCGTAGCAATTCAACGGTTCGTCAAGTATACACATTAAAAAATCCCGAAAAACAAACTGATTTATCGCTGGCATCAACACCGGCCATTGCAAATATGAAACCATTTTTAGCTATATTACTTGGTTGTGTTGGTGGCATGATGCTAATAGCTATAATAATTGTGTTTATTGTACGTATGCGTGGTTCATCGGGTAGAGATCGAGGTGAAACGTATGCTGCAAATACACAACGTACAATACAATCATCACAAGAAGTTGGTCTTGTACGTGATTTATGTAATGAAAGTGTTGAAAGTATTGAAAAGAATCCGGATATTATACCACAAGGTATTTATTCTGGTAACATTTTAAAAATAAAAAGTAAAGTGAAAATGTTCATTGTAAATAATATTTATTTTATTTTTCAATTTTCTTTCGGCTTCTTAAATGCAGGAACAAATCTTGACGATAAAGAAGATGATGAAAAGGGGTTTGAATGGATTAACAGCAATCATCCAAGAATGTATGCAACGGCTGCTGTTGCTGAACAAAATTCACTTAATTGTTCAACAACATACAATCCATACACAAATATGACAACAGATCCAGTAATAGGAAATTGCTTAAAACAACAACAGCAACATCATACATTCTCTACGGCAACATCAACGATTCCTCATAAGCATCAAACATTTATTACGACGAATTACAATACAATGATTCCACCTCATAGTAAATATAGTCATGTACATAAGGTAAGTAAATCTGGCTATATAAATTAGGCTATATCTATAATACCCGCACGACAAAACGTACGTGCTACCTTTTATAAGTTGTACATGTTATAGTACGTCTAACTTACCAACATAATATGCAATACATATCAGTGTTGTTGTTGCACAATATTTATGTGATGTATTTATTTGTACAACTGGGGCACGTTATTTATCTTCTGAGATAGATGTATAGTTTTATATGTGTATCAAAATAAAGCAATTGAACGGATATGTCCTCGTATTTTATTTATATTTGTTTTACTTAAACACTCTATACACTACGCAAACATATCTTAATGGAAATAATTTTTGTTTAAATATATTTTTTTTATCAGGCTTCGGTTTTGGGTTATTTTATTTCGCGCACTCCCATCGGAACTAATTAATCCGATTTTTTTTTTTCGAAAAGCATTATTCACCATTCAATATTTGAGCATAAAGTAATCTTAATTCAATTATAAGCTAATTTTTATTTTAAATGGTTTAATTTTTCTAAACTCACAGGATTTGACATATGCCGAACTATCGGTAGCCTCACCCATTCAACGAATACCATTTTCTACAGCAACATTAGGTAGACCTAGACCATCTGATATGAAAAGACATGAACCTACGATTTATGCACAAGTAAGTAATCGTTGGTGTCGTGTGCCTACTTTTTCATAATTACATTTCATTATTTATTTAAACTTATTTTAATTTAATTTATGCTGTTATTCAATGACTAAAAACAAAAACATAATTGACCAATTTAACGTTTATTGTGTGGTTTTAAATTTAATTTCCTCTAAAGTTTAAATTGGAAAAATTGATTTTTATGTCCTTCCTTTATTACATTTGCAATGCTTTAAATTATTACTCAAACTGGAAACATTTAATTTGTAAATTGTCCGCAATTAATATTATTATGTGATTTATTACACAGTACACTAAAGTATTCGACTTTTTGAATCCGTGCCAGTCAGTACAATATGTGTAATATTTCATTCATATAAAAAGTATAGAATATTTGAAATAACTACTGAAGTTAATTTTATTATTATTATTTTTTGTTTGTTTGTTTGATTGATTGTTACTTTTGTGAAATATGTTTAAATGGTCACAAATAAATGCTTTGTTTATTTATAAGATTTTTCAAGAAATCTTTCGATTTTTTATTATAAATTTACTGTTATATTTATTTATTTCATGCGTCATAATTTAATTAAAAATCCCATTTGTACCCTTTATTAAATAATATTTTTAAAAACTTTTACGTGTAGTTACAAATTCTTATTATCATCCATATTTTGTATAGCTCTAAACTAATTCGTGTAATTTATGTTAATATTTGATTCTTATAGATTGATTTAGCTCGACCAAACGCAATGTACGCAACCAGTCCTATGTATGTCACAAACAGTGCTACTGGGGTAACAATGTCACATCCAACCCAGCTCCTAACAACATTTCCACCACCGCCAGCAGTATTTGCAAATAACCCAGTAAATTTAATAAACGGTTCGTCCGTATCAGGTGATAGTGGTAGCAGCGGTGGGTTAACTGAAACAACGGTAAATTGCATATAATTTTTTCTATTGTTTGTAATGTTGTAGTTGCATTATATCATAATTAATTACTGTACGTACTCATAATATTTGAAAAGAAAAAGATTAACGTACAAAAAAAAATAATAATAATAAAAATCCATGAAAATAAAAAATTAACCGTCCACAAAAGTTTGTAAAGTATGACCTTTGTTAAAACTCAGACACCACAATGCATTATGTCATTGCACTTCACTGCACTAAACAAATACAATAAAAAGTCCGATTTATATTATTTAATAATAGAAAAGTATGAAACTGCAGTAGCACAGTAACACAGGCACTATAATGATTACAAAGCATTCTTTCAGTACCTGTTCAGTTTTCGATGATGATATATAGATATAGATATTATTATATTAGTATATTAGTAGATGTTGATGTGTGTGTAATATTTATACAATATATTATGGATATAATAAAATTTGGAATATTGTATTTCAGCATCAACGTACCAGCACCTTGCAAACAGTGCCAGAAATACCACACAATACAACAGGAAATCCGATCCCCTTAGATGACAGAACTGTAAATAATGGAACGAGATTCTGACGGTAAATAAAAATAAAAACGTTTTTATATTATTATTGTTGAATTGGGTTTTTATATATGTACGATACACCATCACATCGTCGTTATTGTCATCATTTCAGCTATGGTGGATATCATATTAACCAAACATCAATAATATAAACTATTAACTGCATATTTTAATATTATATGAAAACTCTCACATATGCCATCGAATCAAAATATATTTATTATATTCAATAATTCCAGACTTAGATATATCCAATATTGTGTAAAGTAATTAATTCTGTAGTAAAAAATAAAAAATAAATAAAAAAAATAATAATATAATAGCAGTAAGAACCTGTAACTGTATTCCGCTAAAATAAAAAAAAATAAGATACAATATGTATCGTTTAGATTTAAACAGCGTTCACTCCATCAAATAGCTCACGAAGTATTTTGGTAAATTAAATAATAATTTAAAAAAATTAGTTTGTCTTAAAGTTGAATCAAACTTTAATGCAACCAGTAATTAATGCAATTCATTAATAAATGGTTCTAAGTTCTAACTAAAAATTAATTCTTATGAAATTTGAATTTTTTTTCGAATAGCTGTTTATATACAAAATAAAAATATTTTGTTTTTGTTTTATTAATTCAAGTTCCAAGTAAATATTTATAATAATAACAAAACTAATTTTAAAAGAGCAAAAAAAAAAAATTATGTAACAGAAATTGATAACCAATATTTTTATAAATAGCGGTTCTTATAATTGTGAGACAATATTTTCGAATCCAATAAATCATGTATTAAATTATTTATTAGGATGACAATTTTTATTTGAACTTTCGAATTTTCGAGGTACTTGTTCCTTGTTTCTTGGTGCGAAAAAAATAGTACATACTGAATTACGGCTCGATTGCAGTGCGGGATCAGCCCACAGATTTCAATTTTTCGTCACTTTTGATCCTAAATCGTTTCGTAGAATATTTTAAAATTTCTAATTTTTAACTTATATAAGTTAACATTATTTTATTGTCATACGTTACGTAAAGGGTTCAATAAACTCACGATAAAAAATTTAGACACCGTGGGTCCATTTGTTTAAAAGTTATAATTCTTTAAAGTTAATTTTTTTTTCGATTATTGCAAAATTTGCACAATTGTTCAGAAAACAAACCAAAACTTTTATTTTTATCTGTTAGATAATTTAATAAGCTTTCTAACAAAAAAGGAAAGCTCGCATTTGGTATACATTTACGGAAGATATGGTAATTTGAGAGATATTAACATTTAATATGTTTACTTGTTACTCTCTTTACAATAAAATGTTGTTAAGCTTATGATTCTAGTTAGATATTTTAATAAGGTTTTCAACGATTCTAAAATATGGTCATTTGTGGAAATATTCCGCAATTTATGATCATTTTTGTGAAGGTCTGCATTTTGTATGACATGTTATGTAGCTAAGGAAGAGAAAAAATAAAGGTTCTTATTATCGTTTTTTTTAGGTATAAGTTAATTAAAATGCTATATAAATCGAAATTGGGTTTGAAAATATTGTCCAGCCCCCCTTTATCAATATTTAAACAATATCAATTCTGAAGTTATACCATCTCGTACAACCTGCACAAAAATAAGAACCGTTATTTTAGAAAATAACGGTTTTTAATATCTAGAAAAAATTAATTATGTTCTTTGTTTGAATATTGTTAGTGAGAAAACGATTTTCCTTGATTTCGAATAATTTAAAAGAAATTGAAATAAATATAGACTCTATTTAAATATATATAACAGATTTACTGAAATTGTTACATACAAAAAAAAAAAAGAAGAAAGTTGTATCTAAGTTAGATAGTACTGGAAGAACTTTAATAAAAATAATTAAAATATATTAATTATGTATTAAAAATTATTGATAGTATTATATCAAAAGCAAAACATTCCAAAATACACGCACTGCCGCACATTAACACAATAAAACATTCACACACACATCCATAAAAAGTAATTGAATATAATAATACAAATTACAATACATACTTGCTGTCTATTCACTGCCACACATATTTACTACACACATATTATGTGTCAGTTGTACATTTTACATAGTAATTTTTTCTTTTTTTTATAATAAAATTGAAAAATAAAAATCAATATAAGCTTGACAATGCGTGGATTGTCGATATATAATATTTTATTATAAAAAAATAGAATAAAAAAATATACACAATATGCAAGCAGTGTGTATGTATATGAATATAATAACTCAATTTGACGTGACGAATAATATTCCACTTCTCCTGATGAATGATTTATATTATGGAGCATTACAATATGATATCATAATACCAGATACACAACAATATCTACAATAGATTCATGCGATGCTCTTTACTGACTTGAATTCCCAGTAAGAATCTATTGTTTTCGGTTTTTTTTTCACTCTTTTTTTTTTCTTTGTTTGTCCTTTTATATCTTTTTTTTTTTTTTTGTAGTCGCATAAGGCTCTTGTGGGGCTCTATATTACTTTTCATTTTTATGGTGCATTCAATTCAGAAATTTATATTTTATTTTTATCTTTTTTTATGTTCTTTTTATTTTAAGTGTGTGTCTGTCTGTGTATGCACGTCGCATATGTGTGTAAATATTTTTTTTTTCGCTGTCATATAAAATTTTATTTAGGTCATCAAAAAAAAAAAAGACCGATTTATATCTAAACCCTTGCTTCTCTACAGCTATGATTTTATTTATTATTAATTTCATGTTTTATTTATGCAAACAACTTTCATGTTTTCATATGTTCTACATTTTGGCACATAAGACATTTAAATATATAAAAAATATAATACAATTGACATCGATACAAAACTAACAAAGAGTTGGTATTCACTTCATTGAATATTTACTATACCATAAAAAAGAAAAAAAAAAAAAAAAAAAACTGAAATAATTTAAAATAAATATTAATGGTGCAATTAAATCGACAACGTAACATTTTATGATTATAACATTACTTTATATATAAAATTTGGTACTATTTGAATCATTGAACTAAATAACTATTAATTACTCAAAACCAAAAATATTTAAATTTAAATAATTTCAATAAATAGATGGCATTTGACTAAATGTTTAATTGTGGTAATTGTTACATAATACAAAAAAAATCCTAATACTATAAAATGTTCATAAGGATTTTTTTTTGATCGTGATTTTTTTCTAATGCAATTAGATAATTTATATTATATTAAATAAGAAGACTTAAACATTTTTTGTATATAAAAAAAAAAAGTAAAAATAATATTATTCGTGAATTTTAGTTTATAATATTTTTTTTTTATAATTATAAACCTAATTTAAGAATAAAGAGCACCAAAAAGGTTGTGCAAACAAATATTACAACCACTATAGACATAAAACTATTGCTACGAGCGATATAAATTTCCAATTAAAGCTATAACCTGTTGTGAGACAATTGCTCACCAGAAATTTCTTTTCTAACTTTATTAATTAATTAAGATTACATTTTATTTTATTACATATTTACATTTTTTTTTGTTGATTGTTTTAAAAGGCGAGTTAAATTTTTAAAAAATGTGGTTTAGAAAGATATTAACAAATACAAATGTTTTACAGTTACTTGTAATATTTGGTTATTCTCTCGTCAACATCGTTTTATAAATAGTATTCAGGATCAATTCAATTCAATTTAATTAAAACTTTTCGTACATTCAATTGCTACAAAACAATACACATACTTTTGAAATTAAAATGTTAAAAAATAAATTAAACCAGTCCAGTTATGTGTTTAAACATCAAAAATTTAATAACTAAATAACATAAATTTAAATATTTAACATAAAAATAATAAAAACAAAAAAACATAAAAAAATTATTTAAATATTTAACATAAAAATAATAAAAACAAAAAAACATAAAAAAATTATAAAAATTAAAAATATTTATTAACGTAAGATATATAAACAAACATAAATGTAAAACTAATTATAAAAAACAAAAAAATAAACTAAACTAAACTTATAAGAAATTATAGAAAATCGTATTAATGAAGTGTATTTTACAAAAAAAAAAAAAAAATAAAAAAAAAAATATTTAGAGCCCATTAAATTAATATAAACTATTCCTGTACATTATTCGATCATCAAAATCATTATTATGTAATAAAAATATTTGTATAACTTAATGAAAAAAATAATTATACTAACAATAGGATGTATTTTTGAAATATTTAATTATAACATACAATTATATTGACAAATATTATGTAATTGTGTTTAAATGCAAAAAAAAAGAAGAAGAAAAATACTAAAGACAAAAAAAAATGTGACAATATTTTGATTGATGTTTATTTTTAATCATTGACTGGGTAAATGTCAAGTTCTTAGCATAAATTTTAGTGAGCTTCTAGTTTTTAATTACTCATTATGATTGGTATTTTATTTAATGCAATAACTAGGTACGTACATTATTTATTTATTTATAACAGTGAAATACACAAATTTACCTTAATTTTTGATGCTAGCGATTTAGATAGTTTTCTTTTTATTATCAAATTATAGAAACTCTGTATATCAGTTTCATTTTTTTAAATTATTTTAAAAAAATATATGTAGTAAATTTAAGCTACTAAATGGTTATCTATCAACTCATTTACGATATTAAAGAAATTTAAGTTTATTACGAGATATGTTGAATTTCTTATTGTTCCATTATATATGATCGTGATGAGACTGAGAGTGGTGTATGTCACTTTGACATTTTTATGCAAAATATTGTAAGTGCACCGTTAGATTTTCGACAATTTACATAAAAAATGTGAACTAATCTTATTCTTAACGACTTATATTTGGATTACAAAGACTTTTTGTACATTAGACTCAAATACGCACTACTATAAAGGCCATCGAACATTTCATCGGACATTCTGTGTATTTTTTAAAATTTGACAGTTCATAAAACATGTTCGTTCTAAAAAACGTATGAGATCTATGAAATGTTATTTTGTATGAAAAGAAAAGAAAATTAAATTTATTACGTATTTTCATAATTCAACACTTAAGCTTTTAAAGTGTCATATTTTTATGAAAATTTATATTTCACTCAAAGTAAGTAGTTACGTACTTATACTTAGTTTGCTTAAAATTTAATACCATTTTTAGATTCAGTATTCAGCAACTTAATATAATATTATTTAAATTTAATATATTGGTGGATATTTTTAAGAAAAATCACCATGAAAATGTTTACTAATAATTTCAAAAATTAAGATATTTTATATAATTTAATAACAATATTATAACAATTTTTTATTTATAATTTCTGATGGAAGCTCACTGATATCAATTATTTTATTGAAATAACATTTTTTAAAAAATATAGAAGAAATAAAAACAAAATGGATATTCAAATTTTGTGTGCATTTGAATTTAATATGATTTCACATTAAATTAAATTACAATAAAACGCAACAACTGGTCTAACAATAAAATGACCTAACGTATATAAATCAATTTCCAAATATTTTCGATTCCATACTCTCCAAATGGTTATTATCATCATATATAAATACCTATATAACAAAACCAGAAGGAAAATGATTGTAAATTCATCCGATAAAAATGTAATCTCATTTATCTCTCACCATTTTCAATATACACTTTTCTTATACGGTCAATAATATAATACATATACACACACAAAAAAAAAACCTTTCTCGTTTCGCTATCTACTATAGTACACTACTGTTCCGTGCTGTGTGAATCATTGAAAGCAGATAAACTACTTCTTTCAAATTATTATTCAATGACAATGTGATAAATTGTATAAGCATCCTAAAGTCCCACATTCCATTTATTCATACGTACCGAAAGCACACAAGAAAAAATCCGCACCCATATAATACACACGATAGATCACAGAATCAAAAATCACTTCCTAATTGAAATGTCAGATATCCTTTTTTTTTCTTTTTCACTCACAGCTCATTCATACACTAACACATATATTGACTGTTGCGCACATCTATATAATATATTCAATTGTAAAACGTTCTCTTTACCTTTTTTTCCCATCATTTTCATCCAAAATAACCAGCCCAGAAATGATGTTGCCTCATTTTTCCTATGTTTGTAACAAACCCGTTACTTGATCGCTATATTCCATAATCTTCTATAATAATATAGGATGTTAGTTTATCTTCATATTATTTATATACATTTTTGTATTATGATAGAAATTTGTATTGATTTTGAATAATTTTTCTTTTTTCGTTAATTTTTTTTTTTTTTGAAAAGTATAGACGACAATTCAAATGATTTTCGTGTTCAAAAATTCAAACGAACAAAAAGAACGAGCAACGTGCAATGTGCTCCACCTATTTTTTATTTCGCTATATTGAGATAGAAATGATTCCTCTTTTTTTTTATAAATGTGATTCAGTGTACGAGTATTTATATTCTATTCAAACTTTATGCAGAGAAATGTTTTCGTCTATCTGTACCAAAGCTATCAAAGAATAACCAGTGCAATGCAAAGATTCTGCATTAACAATCATTATATTATAATGACATACTTGTCGTCCAATACTCAATATAATATAAATAAATTGTAGAGATAGATAATCATAAATTCTTTCGTGTGGCTGTTAATGTTTAATGTATCAGATTTAAAATACAGATAGAGATTTCGATAAAAAATGTATAAACGACATTTAGAATAATATTACTTTATATCACCGGATAAAATAAATAGGTAAGTGTGTTTCTGCTTTTTTATATATATAAAGTTTAAATATAAACATATATTCAATATGATATATACAAAATACAAATAATACAATAATAAGTTCATCAGTTTTGTTTTTTGATTTCCTAGAAGAGCATATATTCTAAAATACATATTTTAGAAAATATTAGAGAAACATGAAAAGATTCAACTTTGAATAAGATCAATCATTTTTAGGACGATCAAAGATATTTTTAATAATCTTTGTTGAGAGATTTTTTTTTGTTTTAGGTAATGCTCTCGCTAAGGTAAATATTTACTGTGTTTTACTTTGATTTGCTCATGACTTAACTTAACTCGATTTGAAATAAAAATTACTTTATTTTCACAATATTGTTAGTAGCGAAAAGTTAAACGAATATATTATATTTCAAACAGTTTTTTCTCTCTTTAATATTTTCACTTAAAAAAAAATGTAAAATTACACAGTTTTTTTCATATGAAATTGTTTGTAGCGTAAAAAAGTCGGGAAAAAAATATACAGACAATTTAAGTGAAAATGTTTATTGATGATAATGCTGAAATGGATTTTGATAATTTAATAGTTCCCAATCAATGAATACTTAATAGTTACTAGATAATATTATTTTCACTAACATTAATATTTAATATTTTTAATTATACAAATATTCATTAGGTATTTTTTTTTGAAAGAAAAATATGGAACTTATAAAATTATCAAATGCAAGTTGCGCATGTATTTATTTACAATATTTATACTTACTACCTATTTTATTTTTTTACTCAGAAAAATTATTTCCATTTTCTGTCTATTTTTAACTCCATTGTCACTTATAATTTAGTGCTGAAGTATCTATTAATTATTAACAAAAAAAAAAAAAATAGAACTAAACTAAACATAAAGTTAATTAAATAATTCTTTTAAGTTAAATATAGAAACAAAATAATTGGCTTCCTCACTTCATATAATGAACAAAAGCTGCGCGTATATAAACCCCCTATATTATAAATAAATAAAATATAAGCTTCAGTTAATTTGAATATAATAATAACATAAATTTTTTAACCCTCAAAATGAAAATGTATAAAAGTTAAATACAACAATAATAATCGAGTGGTCCCGTAAACTTGTTCAAGAGTAACATAAAACCGCTAAAAAAAAAAAATTACGAATGAAAAAAAATTCTTTTCCACAATTTCCCTTAGCTAATTTTCTTTTCTTATTATACAACTTTTCTATAATAATAATACGAAAATACTCACAAAAGCAGTAGAGGTAGCACCAGCAAAAAGATTCCTTCACCGCATACAGATATTACAATAGAGGTAGGTAAGTAAAGTAAGCGAACGTTATATATGTGGTATGTTGTACATTATATATTATATTATTGTACGGTATACATTGTACATGTATTTAGAATATAAACTTACTGGTACTACAAGAGATGTTCTATATAGAATATGTATTATATATTATATACTATACAAGTATATATAAATTTAAGAATATTATAATATAATAATCCCTATCCGCATCTAACCCCCACAACCTCTCGAACAATTCCTCATTTCTGGTTCGCTTTCTCCGCATACATCAAACGAAATTCAATATTTTGGCGGTGTCAATAAAAGCTTCTTCCTTCCACTTTTTTGGTATTCAATAAACATTCAGTTGTAATGGCTGCCTTGGGGCTGATTATACAAGAAAAAGAAACCATAGAAAATATACTTTCGAATATAAATGATTGTAACTACTTTATACTTATATTTTATATGACTCTCTGAACTAAAATGATATACTTACATAGACTTCAATAGATATTTGTTTATATATCTATATACATTTATAGAAATAATATTGTGTATGTTGTACAAAATAGAATAAAGAAACGATACCGTATTTCTTCAATTATTTGTATTGGGTATTTTGAGGCTATTATTATATGTGGCATACTTGGTATACCAATCATACCAACCACAAATACGCAAAGGCAATATCTACCTAATCTATAGATTGTTGAAATGCAGAAGATGACGTGTACGAACAACACAAGAATCTATATAACCACGATTTACAGAATTCCTTTACCGTACACAATTTTAATCCTCAATAGAATCATTGGAAATTTTCTCTATTTCATCATTTTTTTTCTTCTTATTATTGTCGTTGCTGGTTGTTGTTGCCTCCCGTTCATTCTTTTATATATACAACTAAACAGGAAATGAATTACAAATATATCACGAATACAAATTACTTTATTTTTTTTATTTTATTTTTTTTAACATCAGTCCACCTCCTGCTTCTTTTTTTTTATTTCTCTTTTTACTTTTATGGAATTTTCATTAGGATCCAATTTGTCTATCTGTCTTTGTAATACGTACATAAATTTGTGATCACCTATGTTATTATTATTGAATGGGATGTGATCATAATGGTATATGAGCAAAACTGTTGAAATATTAAGAATATAAAACATCTCATAATCCACATATTTTAAGATAAAATCACAAAAGACATCTTTAAATATTCATATCAACGTAGTACATATTTAATTAGATATTTAAATAATCGGTTCGTATGTGAGCTTAAATATTTTCAATGTGAATGTAATGGCAATGAGTAGGAGTAGAAAGTATTACTCAAGTTAAAATAAAAGTCACTGTTATATGTCTTAATTGTACCACACCACATTTTTTACAATTCTCAATGGTTATTGTGAGTAAGAAAAATTCTTAAGAGGGTTATTTACTTGTTGTGTCACGTAACAAAATGCTTTAATCAACACCATTTTGTTTTTTTTTTCTCATGAGAGAAATGAATGTTTAGTGCTGTAACTAGTACTGCTATTGATATTCATACGAAATGTCGCATTCTTATGCTTATATATATTATTATTATATTGTATACAATATATTTACTTAACTCGTCTACCTTTAATATGGGGGTATATAGAGGTAGCTGTTATTGTACAGTAATATTGAAATAAAAGAATGGTATTGGTTGTTTGTATACAAAATAATAGTTCCGTTGCCATTGTTGTGAAGTTCAACATATTATTAAATCCATACATGAGTGGAGTATAGGTTTTTCAGTATACAAGAGTCAAATAACAACAAAACATTCACATCCATTCCCTAATATAAACAATAAACAGTGTTATTCTATATCACCTACATGAAAATGTATTCTGTATACACAACAAAAGAATAAGAATAAAAAAATACATAGATATTAGAAAAATAAAAATGTGAATGAAAATGAACACCCAACCAAATCTAATTAATTAGTGATGTGAACATTCCTAAATTAGTACGAAATTAATATTGATGAGGTTTGATGATAAGAAAAAAAAAAGAATAAATAAAATAAATTCTTCTTTTCGTATTTTCTTCTTTTTCTTTGTTTTTTTTTTTTTTTTTCAACAGCAATTTCTATAGAGTGGCACTTAATAAAATTTGTATATACAGCTAAATAATATGTAGGAAGTGTAAGTGGAAGTGGAAAAATGGAAGTCAAATTATGATTTAACATGAGAATTTGCGTAAAAATTATAAATTAGGTTTGGTTAGTTACGGATGTTGGGAATACATTTAATTGTGTTCCGATAACAAATATGAGATATGTAAGATATTATATATTAAAATATTTGAATGGAATCAGATTTTAAATAATATTATTTTAGAATAATTGTCTGAATGTATCCAAAATATTTTTGTGTTCATAAAATATTCACAGGAGAAATAAATATAGAAATATATTTTCAATAGAAATGGGAATAAAAATATCCTTGACCTGTTTCAATACTTCAAATAATCCGAAGACTGTTTTTTGCTTCTTATAATGAAAAGTTTCACAATTTTACATTTATATCATTAAATGTTAAAAATAATAAATGTAAAAATGCTTGTTTGATAATTTTCGGTGAATTTTTTTATACCTATATATCTTTATATACCGAGATAACTACAGCTACGTATTCAGATTGCTTGACTTTAACAAAGTGTCTTTAGACAAATTGTTGACCGTTTACAACTTGATTTTATTTATTCGACGACATTTTATTGTCGTATTGTTAGTCCAATGTCCCTTTTTCAAGTAAATAATTGTAGTAAACAAAAATGTGACTTTTGAACGTTATTTGAATTATCGCATGCTTTTATACGGTGCTGCAATGCTTTTAAATCATTTTTTTTTTTTAAGTAGGTATACAAAAACTCTATTTTTTATCATCTTCATCACATAAATAAATTGACTTCTTTATCCTGCTTTATTCTATTTATAAAATGTTAAAAGTTTTTCCATTCCTCTTTTTTTTTTTAAATAAATTTGTCATAGCTATTATGCGTTTCACCTATTATTTATATTCAATGTTTTTCAACGTTTTAAACTTACATTACAACAAAAACACAATTTGTGTGAAATCCATTTAAATCCTTTTTTCCTATTTTGTAGCTGCACAACAAGAAAAAAAAAGATATAACAATATAAACGATAGCGATTTGAAAAACTCGAATCGATACAAAACGACAAAAGTCTCTCAATGAACAATACACATCTATATAGTATATGCCTATATATTGTCAAAAAGCTCTGTGATGGCTCTTCTATAATATACGACTAGAGTAACTATTAGACTTCAATATTTTCTATACATATATCAGATACAGTTGATAGGTACATAGGTACATATGATGGTAGCATAGTGGGTGCTATTATTTATACACGATATATCCCGTCAGGGAAAAAGGGATATCTGACATTTCAATTAGAAAGTGATTTTTGATTCTGATCTTTTGCACGCTTTTGCGTTACGATGCGGCAAAGCAATATACGGGCGCTAGCGTTTAAGGGTGTGGGGATTTTATTGGCGGCGAATACCTACAATTTATCACATTCCCATTGAATTATAAATCAAAGGGATTGATTTGAATTGGTTTTTGGCGAAACTAATTGCCTTGGATGTTTTTGGGCAAATAAGATTAAAAGATTTAATTATAGAAATTTTGTTAGAATTCCAATAAATTGTTGAGTAAAGAATAACATATCTATGCTGTATAACAAAGATTTTTCACTTTTAATTTATATAATATAAATACCGACTGCTTCTATCCTGATACACTTTTACATTTAATCACAATTATCTAGTCTATCTATTTTATATTTTATACAATGAATTATTATCATGTTACCTATGCTTGAATTATTTATGCTGAATAACGTATTTAATTAATGTCTACTTATGGAAGAATTCTTCGTCTGTATGATTTTACAATTTATTCAAGGAGAAAACCATAAACTAAAAATGCATGAAAAAAAATAATAAAAAAAATAGAAAAAAAAATCACGGCAAACCAATTTGCATAAATAATATTAATACTAATTTAAATGAGTTTAACATTTAAAGATTTCGCTTAAATTAAAAAAAAAAAAATACATATAAAATCAAAATAAAATCTTATGATTATGATATTTTTTTTGTCATTTGATTGAAAATTGCAAGCGGTTAATGTTGCATTAGTTATTAAACAGAATAAAATAATTAAAATTGGCTGCCGTCTTATTAAATTAGAGTATTCTATAAATAATACATATTTACGTGTGTTTTTATTTTTATTTAGATGTTAGCTTAGAACAATGTGGAAATTCACAATAATGAAAATGTGCTAGAGAAAAATATTATTTTACTTCATTTCTGAGAAATTGGGGAAAATTTGCCCGCTTTTTATTATTATTATTATTTAATTATATAGAAAATAGTATTAGTGCAAATTAACCATTTCTATCAATGTTTTGGCTATAATAAGATTAAAGTCGTTTCTTTTTTGTCTTCGGTAAATCTATATAGATGTCGATATAAAAAGAAACACGTCTATTGATTACAAATGATTTTTAAAAAAAATAGAGAATTGGCTCTGATACAAAATATACATATATTTTTAAAACTAGCCCACAATCGGTTGGTTACCACTACTTTAAAAAAGAAAATTACGAATATTAAAAAAAATATGGTTTTTAAATGAGCATCTGAGTTTACTCAAATTTCCATATATTCTACTTATATGATGGGACTAAATTTGAATTCGGTAAAATATATTGTAAACCGTTCGGAAATTAATAATTTTAAAAACAGTGTCTCCTCACTGCAGGTAAATTCTGCAAACGCACATATTATTTTCCTGATAGTAAATTTGTTAGTCTATATATAATTTGTGTAGGTACTGTAAAAAAAACATAATTTAAAGTCAAAACCAAATTGCCAAATTGATAGTACCAATATATGTAATAATGATATATGTCTTCATACATTTCATTAAAATATTAGGTTATTTTTTCAAACATGGTTTAAACTGTAGTGTACTTATACTTGCGATTAAACGACCAATTTTGATGGTTGAAATTACATTTAAGCTGGATCTTATGTGAATTTATAATGTTGAAAAAAAAAACTGCCTTTATGGGACGAAAATCAAGATATTCACTAAGTTTACTTATGATGAGATGTCTTCAAATTACAACAAATGAATACATGCAGATATTACAAAAGTTCGAGAGACTGATAAGCTCTTCACACATTAAGTTTTTATATGTTTTATCCTGCTCGCAGTCATGTTATTCAGTCCCAACAATTTCTGTAACATCTGTATATGATTTCGCAATGGATATTGAAATTAGAGAGGAGAACCTTTTTCATTTTTGAGGGTTCGGTTCTTGAAATGTGAAAAACAGGGTTCTGGAAATTAAATTTAAAGGTTCGGTTTTGAAAATGAAATTTAAAGGTTCGGTTCGTAAGAAAATTATTGGTTCGGTTCTCAAATTGAAAAAGAATTCGGTTTAAAAAATGATAATGTGATTATTTTGTTCTTTGGATTTGCTTGTATGTATTTCTAAAAGTGTTTAACTGCTTCCCTGCCAAAAATCCATAAAATTAAAATTATAAACCCATTAGTAGGGTAAATTGTGTTTATTTTGGTAGACAAAACACTATAGATTCAAACTATAATTTACACATTTGATGTGTTTGGTAGTGTGTATAAGTAAATGTATATTGTAATGTAAAACACTATAACACATAATAACAATGACAAGGTTTCAATTAAAGTGGGCCGCAAATATAGCAAACGAGCAACTAGTATACAAAGAGTAGACAGCTAAATACAAGTGCTTTTTTTCTACAAATTAACTACTAATGTGTTTCTAGTATTTTAATTCATTTCTAGATATTATTGCTAGTTGATTTAATGAAATAAATAAGTTTAATAAAGCAAGCGCTAAATTAAATTATTTTTATAATATTTTTCGTTTCGTTTCGCTTCGCTTTTCTCAATGAAATAACAATAAAAAATTATAGAGTCTCACTGATTGTTGTATACATATGAACCAAATTCTGTGTATAATTATAGTTTTATTAAGTAATATCGACTTTGAAACATTTACTTTTCACGCTTACATTTTTTTTTTCTTATTTCAGGGCTTCAACCATTTTTGAAAGAGTTAAGAATAGATTTTTTTTTTCTATTCATGTTTAGAATAAAGCTATTATCTTAAAGAGTATAATGAAATTTACTTCATAATGCCTAAAATATATAGATCAGTCATTTTCTATACTTATGTAATATTATCTTTGTTGTCATGTGGTGTTTCTCCCTTTATTCTACCACGTCTCTGCTTATATATTATACATAAACATAATATTATACAATCTGAATGGAAAAAACGACATAATGTCATGACATATAACAACCTCTAAACTTGATGACATCTAATTATCTACTCTTACATACAAATGACAATATTACATGTGATGTAAGAGATGATCCTATATATTAAATAATATTGCTAATATATCTCTGCGTGTATGGTTTGTCTATAATATCAAACACAACACAACCAGCCGAACATGACTTGGTTTTATGTGCATAATAAAAATGTTATGTGAATATAAAGATAAAGGAAATTAACTGATTTTATTAAAGGAAAGGAAAGGAAACAGGAAAAAAAAATGATTCTATGAAGGGGTGTTCCTCATTGGTATGTCGAGTCGTATGTATTCATTCGCAGTATCTGATTAGATATTATACGCTATGCGCCTAGCCTAATCTATATCTGTAATAAAATATATCTATTTATATATTTTTTATATATATATATATATTTATTTATATATTTATATGATATGTATAAATTTGCGGTGTCGAAATATGGCATTGTGTGGTATTTATATTATGAATCAAGAAAATAAATCAATGACATAAGCAAAAAATTTCTCGTAAAATTTAGCGCCCATCAATAAAATGTTAATTTTATGAATATAAAACCAACAACAAAACCAATGACAGCCAATACAATTAGATGTGCACAGCAACCCAATTCTACTAAATTTTCTCTTTAGCTCCACAATGCAATAGTAAATTTAACATATTGGACACCGGAGACTCATATAGAGGAAATTTGAAAAAAAAAAAGAAGAAAAATATGCGAGCTTCGTACTAACGGCACACCGTTATATGCCAATGTATATTTTACAAATACATCGAAAAATAGAGACTTCCATTTATCCATATAAAAAAAAAAAGAATAATTTTAATGCTGGCGAGCTTCCATTTCTATTCACAATTTAAACAAAACGAATAATTTAATTTTTTTTTATCCACATAAATAAGTGGTTCGAAAAAAAAATGAAAAGAAATTCAATAGTCGCAGCAACAATACAAGAAAAAAAAATCATATATTTTTCAATGACATGTTTCCAAATAACTCAACTAGATTCAAACATAAATCCATAGAATAAGAAATAAAATAAAATTAGTTTCCCAAACACTGTAGGTCTATATTGCATGTTGTTTCTTTTTTATTTTATATCAAATTGTAAATTTATTAGTGCTGAAATTGTGAATAATTATTAAAATTATTAAAATTATTAACAATGTTAACAGAAATGTATTTTAATTTTAAATATACAAGGCAATATTTATTTTATAATATATTTAAAATATGTAATTGTCTTTGTTATACTCGTACAATCTTCAGTTTTCATATTATATATATAATTCTAGGAAGATAAAATCTCACTCACAAGTCACAAATACTACAAACAAAATTATTTATAAAGTCCATTAACAAACAATTACTTATTTATTTATTTTTGTATTGAGCTTGGTTTTATATACACATAATTATTAATCCCTTTTCAAAAGTACAAACAAACTGTTCATTATTTATGGGAGTATATACTATATTCAACATTGTTCAACAACTATAATATATTACAAATATAGAAAACAATATTACTAATTTTGAGTGTGGTATTTGAGAAACCAGAAGATAGAGTATATCCAAATCAACCCATCTAACTATAATTCTTGTTCATCATTCGCAAAACCGTAACTATATATTAATTGCTAAATCTTAAAACCCAAAAGTATAAACAAATTTTATTATAATATAGTCTAACCTTTTCTTCTCTGGATAAATAAAATTCAAACACACAAACACATTATATTATTAAAATATTACTTATACATAAGTAGTATAAATATATATAATAACTTCTAGCATCCAACATGCACATTAATATGACACATACAAACACACAAACACACACACACACACACATACACACACACATATTCATTTAATGTATTAATGTATTAAATTATATACGAAAATATCCATATCCAATAATAATTTTATATAGAAACAGAATATAGTTAATGTAATATTCAGAACCCTTATCAGACTCTTTTTATATATAAATATATGTATAATTTATGTAAAAGTAAATATAGGTACATCAGTGCATTATCATTAATATACCTTGCCGGTAACCTTTATAATGTATTAAACATAATATGGTATTATGTAAAAATAAGATAAAAGGGTTAGATTTGGAAAACTAATATTGTAGTTCTGACTATTGTATATGTTATCTATGTTAAACATTTTACATTATTTCATTCTCATTATATTTCTGATAACAGTTTAAAAAAAAAAAAAAAAAATATTATTTAGCGATTTAATAATATAATCTATATGTTGCATTTTATACCTATATAAACAAACTGCCAATGGATTGGTACAAGACTTTATTTTTGATAAGAATGTTACCAAATGACAAAACTTTGTGGTTAAAATATGAATGTTTTGGATTTGATCCGATCACTAAATCTCGAGAAATAGCAAAAAAAACTTCATTTTTTCACAGGATTGACTCGGACATAGCGATCATTAACCCACCAATCAGTGTTGACGGTGTTTAAAACAAACAAAAAAAACATGTGTTTTAAACAGTTTTAAACACATGTTTTTTTCTCTAAAAAGAAAACAATTAAAAACATAAAAAAAACACAAAAAAAAACAATTTATTTATTATTTAATTTTCTTATGATCCCATTGTTCTTATACATATATTGCACACAGAAATTTAAATCTACCCTTACTTCTTAATAAAAACTTGAGTTGAAATTTTAAATCGATCCTTTTTCGTTACACTTATATTATCTTTACATTAAGTTGAATTCTATTTCTAATTTAATTTCTGATTCGTCCTTAACTCATATTAAAATCTTTAAAAATAATTTGTTTTATTAAATTCAAACAAAAACGGTAGTTTTATGTAAAGAGAATATTTTGCGAACAAAAAAGTAGTAGAAATTAGGGAAAACTTTCATATTATTTTTTGTCGCTAACGGGTTTTTAATTATAAGGTTTTGAGTTTGCTTTTTGGAATTATTAGCGTAGAGTTACCAAACATACTGCCTTTCCACCTCATATGCCACCACTGCTGTACCTCGTACATTTCTCAAGAGTCAATATATTGACCAAAGTAGCGGGCACAGCCTTGATGATAAGAACGAATAATTTTTATATACCTACTTTTAATTTTAATTAAGTATTACTTATGAATTAAGAATACATTCTAATTAATTCTTTAGATTAAATTTATAAAAAAAGACAAAAAAGACAAAAAAAAACAAAAAAAAACAATTAAAAACAATAAAAACCAAAATAAATGTTTTAAACAAAAAAAAACATGTTTTCTGTCAACACTGCCACCAATAGATGCAAAATCTTGTACTCGTTAAAATATACTATACATTATACATAGCTTGGTTTCGATCTGTTTAGAAAATCCTGAGAAAGTTGAGAAATGAACAAAAAAAAACAAAAAGTTGAGTATGTTCCACCACAGAAATAATCCCACGAGCAATATAGGAAATAATTTTGGTATATTGACGGCCATAATATCTGACCACTCAATTCTGGGATCCAACTCAAAAAGTAAAAAAATGGTAAAAAAAATAGTAAAAAAAATTTTTTTTTTGTTCATTCTCAATTTTTTCAAGATTTTGTAGACGCGCAATAATGAAATAAAACTTAACTTTACTTTACACTGCATTCTTTTGTACATAGCTAAATATTATTAAGTGACTCTTTTTCCGATTATCCGAGCAATTTTTCTGAACTAAACGATTTTCGATAGAACTTTTGTTAACTTGGTGGATATTTCTGTCGAATCGAATTACATAATAGGTCCCCTGTTGCAGAATCAACAGCTGATCGACAAACATTAACTCATTGACGTTTTCCTCTGCAAGTATTATGTATAAATGGATCGAACATACACTCACAGTTTCAGCTTGTCATCTCACAGACTTACGCTAATGACATTTCATTGTTTAGAAGTTTGCATGGAACATCATTAGTGATGCCATATCTATTATAATTTTGTCAGTAAATTGTTTATTTTTTCGTAATTTTATTTGAATATTAAACATAAAAAAGTTATTTAAATAAATCACAAGGAAAAGAGTAATTGGCGGTAATATTAGCTATTCCAGAAGTCATCTTTTTATTTTTAAGTGACGTTAAATGGATTTGTAAATGCTGATGGATTTTGATGCAATATGATGTTTAAGCTGAAACTGCTTTTGTTCTTATATTTTGAGTTTTGTGTTAGCCAGTAAACATCACTTACAAGTTCGTGTAAGTAATTCAAGATATAGAAAAGTTATCTAAAATTGAATAACGAAGTAATAACGAAAACAACACGTTAATTCTTCACCTCTTCAGACACAGACAACGGACAAGTAAATGCGACAGAAATTAAGTTTATATTGTAATTTTTTGAGATACTTTTTAAGAGAGTTTTTGCAGTTAGGAAGAAATAGATTTATCTTAATTACTTGATCCAATTATTCAATTCAAAATAGACTTTTCACGTAAAATGTGAGTATGCGCTGATTCATCATCATCAGACTTACACTGTTTTAATAAAATGTCTATTATTTTTTTTCATGCAACCGTTCATTGTTCCGGCGGGTGGCATAAGCTTCACATTTTCAAGAATGAAATACAAATATGTCTTTCACGCAATCCAATCGCAATACTTAACAGACAGGTTTGCAATTTGCATAAATGACACCCGGAGGTAGGTATTATTAAATAGAAATATTATTTACAAGGCGCAGATATGCAAAAATAACTTTGCCAAGGCCTTCAACCACAAAATATGCGCAATGTTCAATTCAATTCAATTTAAGTGTAAGTTTAAATGTTTTTTTTTTATAGACTTTTAGATTATTTAATTAAACAGTTCGAGATACTAGAAAGCCTTAGCATAATTTTGAATTCACTTCGAAATTATGAATTAGCGAAAAGTTATTGTTCAATAACTTTCATTATATTTTTCAAAGGTTTAATGTTGAATATTTTTCTTCTTGTTTTTAGCTTGCAATATTGGCAAGTAATCGAAATCAAGGTTATTGTGTCAATTATATTTGCTGAAATGGAATTCTGAACATAGAAAATAGCGGGCACATCCTTATCTCTTTCTTCTACACATCTTCTTTCTCCGTGCATCGATTCATAAATAACTTTTATTTTCCAATTGAAACAGCAATACAGCGATCAGTAAATATCATCGAGTTTGATTATAACATTTTTCAAGTTTTTCTAAACTGGAGGCCAACGTATTGGATAAGAATGTTATGGACTTTTTGTGAGTATGAGCAAACGGATATTTATCGTTTTCCTTTTCTGTTTTTGAAGTTCGCTTTAAGTTATAAGATGTTTCTGTGCATATGATTTCAGACTAGGGAATTTTATCGTGTGTTGTGTTTCTGCTCTACATAACGGAGAAATCGAGTTATGCATTTATTGCAGACGCATGTAAGTCAATTTATTCAACTGTTTAATAAAATTTTAAAATAAATTCTTAATTTGTTCGGTTTTTCAGATGGTTGCAAATTTTTTTCAAAATAGCATCGGATTAATTTTTTTAGCAAGAAGAAATGGAGGCAAAAATTGTCAAAATAAACTACTGGAAGTGATTTTTCTATTTGGTTCGAATGAAATGACAAAATATTTTTAATAAAATTTTGTACAAAATATCAAAGTCTAATAAATACATGTTTGTGCAAATAAGTCAATAAGGAAATAATGAAAACGCCTGTCTTGTAAATTCATCTCTGGAATGAAAATTTGGCAAATAATTTAAACAGAAACAAAATGGTCTTATTTTAAATTTCATTCATTTTCATTCCAATAAATGTGAATTCTGAGCGGTTTTAAATTCGATTATTTTAAATTTAACTATTAAATGGAAGCGAAATTTCTACTTATTTATTGTTATGAAAATGTTTAGCATTTGTTTAACTACCAATTCAAGAGACATATGAAATATATTTGACACAATTAGAGACACATTTCAGATTATGACAAATTTTTTTGCATTAAAAATGTCTATCAGCTGTTTTGAAATGCAAAATTTGTTTTTATTTTATGTTTAATTTACTTTATTAGTTTGGGTTGAATCGAAAGTTTTTCTAAATTATATTTCCAAATTGTATCATCAGTTGAATGCTAATCAGAGCTGCGCCGGTCGACCGAAAAACCGAATTAATGTATTCGGTCATGACCAAACCGACAGTTCTGGGCGTCAAATTATAAGAGAGTTATCTTTGGATGTTAAAACAGTAGTTCTGCGAAGCATTGGCATATTCAGTAAACTTTTCTCCTTGAATAGCTTTAAAACTCTTCCGAAGATTCGAAAGTAGTAGAAGTAGTACTTCATATATATACGTACTTTTGCAAAACTATAATTTCAGAATTATGTGAATTATTGTTTTGGTATATTCAGTAAATTTTTTAGTCTTGAATATAGCTCTACAACCCATCTCAACATTCCAAAGCCAACACACGGTCTGATGCTAATTTTCAAAAAAATCTTTGATAATTTATTAGAATTCTTCTTTTATTTCAAAAATTATGAAAGCAAATATTTTTTGATAAATACAAACGATATAACTCATAGTATCTCGTTCTTTAACTGAAGTGCTCTTGAGATGAACACAAATCATTTGCCGCAAATTGTTTTCAAAACATCAGACTGTCGGAAAACCAACTCCTTCAAAAATTTACGGCGTAAGCTCACACAAATGAATAGAAAATATTTGTGAATAATTTCATACATACTGAGAAACGTGAATAAAAAGCAGTCTCTTATACAATTTGCCAAATAAAACACTTCTATTCAATTGGATTTTGAGTCGATAGTAAGTCATTTTATTACAATTTTGTATTTTGAACAACTGTAAAGTTTTCTCCAAACATTCGAGTGAACTATAAATTTTTTTTATTTAACTTGCTTATTTTTATCAACAAACTCCATACATTTCAATTAAAATAGAAACATAAATTAATGTTCTGGAAATGGTGGGCATGTGATTTAATAAGATTTATTTTCAATTTAATTTAAAGACGCATTTTAAAATATTGACACAAAATGCCATAAACAATTAAATAATAAATAATAGTTCTGCGTGTATTCGCAATCATCTGTTTAATTCAAATGGTAAATGTCTGACACTATTTTTTGGACGCTTTATTGTGTATTCTCATATGTCTAATTAGGCTCCACTTTTGAATAAGCTTCTTGTAACTACTGCAAGAAAAGTGTTTTTCACCATTGTGTATTCTCTTATGCACAATTAAACTGCTGCGATTACTAAACTTTGTATTACACACATTGTAGAAAAACGGTCGCTTACCTGTAAGGACTATTTCATATGTATCCTTAAATTAAAAAAAAAAAATTTAATTGTTTTCTCGCAAACATATTGAGGTTCATCATTTGATTTATTATTCATTCCATAACCCACACCATAGCATAGTGGTAGAGTTGTTGGCTATGGCGCTTGGGGACCAGGGATCGAGTCCCGATCAGGTCAAAAAATAAAAATGGTCCAGGCGTTTTTTCTAAGTAAAATATTTACTGAAAAATACAATTGGAGTCATTTTTGACTTGTAGGGATTCTCTCTGGGGGGTGCTTCGGAAGGGCACCATTATAAGCCGTCGGTCCCGTGTATTCTGCAGTACACGTAAAATTGTTAGGTAATAGTAGTGTGACTGCAGACACACTACTAAGGCAACTGTCAAGCAATGAAAATATTACACAACCAGGGTTGTAGTTGTACAGATGATGATGATTCATTCCTTAAAATACAGATTCGTCCGAATCCAATAAATTTTCTCTTTGTGAATTATTGCATTGTTCATTTGCATTCGTTTCATTCATTCTCAATTCAACGTTTTCCACATCAGATTTGTAATGATCTTCATTTGAAATTGAGTTCTCTACCTCCAATAAATTATTTGGTGCGTCAATATTCAGTGATTCAATTATTCTTTCTGATTCCATTTCTATTATTTGATTCAAATCGATGCGTCTATTCGAATCAAACGATGCCTCAATACTTAGTCTTTCCCGATATTTTTTATTTAGTTATTTTAGAGGAGTACCTTAATTTTCTTTTAAAATAGATTATTTTCCATTGGCAATTGACCAGAGAGCCAATTCCACGTACACTAAATATTCGTACACGAGTGCATTATTTTTGCACGTATACGTTTAAAAAATGTGTCGTATACGAATTGATTCGTGCGAATTGAATGTGGACTTCTTTCTGTACACAATTTTTATGTCTATAGTTTTGGCAGATATTTAATGTAAAAGGATAAATGGTTATAATTTAAAGTGATTATTCAAATAATGGTGCAATTCGAAGATATTGTGGAATTGGCTGCAACACAGATCTCCACATTCGATTCATTTCGTATGCGACTCATTTATTGAACGTATACGTGCTTAAACACTCGTATACGAATATGTGGTATACGTGCATAAGAATTGGCCCCCAGAGAGGCCATTCTCCATTGTTTCTCTTCCCCCCAAAAAAAATTTTTTTCTATAAAAATGTAATGGTGCAGAAAGTTTCGTCTTGAAAAACTGTAGAACGAATGTGTTTGATATTTATATCAAATAATATTTTAAAAGTGTTACCTTGGCAACTTTGTTTCATTGCAATAACTATTCATCGTTCTGTGTAACGAGTTTAGTTTTCTTCTAGACTTCAGCAATTAAAGACTTTATTATATAATATAATTTTTCTGTTTTTTTATTTCATCTAATTTAAACAGGATGTTTTCTCAGATTTTAAAAATATTTTTTTTTTTTCAAGAATTATGACCAAAAAAGAAGAAAAACAGACTTGAAATGTTGAAATCAATTATCAAATCATGGAATGAGGTACTCAACATTTTACGTGAAAAGAAACAATAATACCATTCAAATCTGCTGCGGTAGAGTTGAAAGTTTTGACGAAAATTCCAGCTCAATTCGATTAAAAATCGTTAATTTATCAATTTTAAAGAATTTTTTTTTTAATTTCTTACAAAAATGAAGTCGTGTACCAATCCATTGGTAGGTTGTTTTTCATAATTTTCCAAATTTCTCAAAAATTAAGTAAAAAATAAGCAGCATAACTAAATATTCATTTTTGTTAGTCGTACATGATAAATATTAATTTAAGGGAATTACTTCCTTAATGAATATGAAAAGAAATTTATTACTCCAAGTGACATGATCCACGAATTTGTGATTAAAATTTATTCGGAAAACTTCTTGTATACTTACTAAATACGATGAACAAGGCTCCAATTCTCAAACTCGTAAGAAATTTCTTGATTTACGTATACGTGAGAGTTCGTTCAAGTTTGAGAATTGGCGCCCAAGTTTATGGAGATTTTTTTTTTTGAATTACCGCCTTGTAGTATTCTAGAGATATTTTTGAGAATTAAACAAGATATGGTATGAAGTGTATAAGTTATATGTATGAATATGATAATGAAAGATGAATCAAATCGACCACGTAAATGTAAGAAGTTCAACTTTAGAATGCGTTGAAATTATTTTGAATTGCAGTTGCCATAGCTGATTTTTTCTTCTTTATTTTTTTTTGCTAAGACATAGTATCATTTTGAAGCGTATGACCGGGCTTTGTGTAAAAAATGAAGAATTATAATGCAACAAGAAACAAAACAAGATAACAAGATAATACATAATATGAATCAATCATTTCAAAGAAATTGAAATTTTTGGCTAAATGTAAATGTTAAGCAGATAATTTATTATAACACGTTAGTTAGTTTAATTTATTTAATGAATTTCTGAAACGCATTTCTTCAGTTACGTGAATGTGACTTTAATGATGGTAACTTTTAAATATATATATGCTACAGCTTGAAAAGTATTACTTGTATTGGAATTAGTTTTCATAGAACGCGATTTGTACGATGTTACCTTATCTATATAACATTAAAGGTATTTATGAATCGCATGTTTAATTCGACATGCGTTAAATGATTAAGCCCATACTCCACACAAGTTTCTAGGAACTTGACTTAAAAAACTGAAAAAAGAACGAGAGGCGAATATAAAATTACAAGTGAGCAAAGAGTTTAAAAAATACGAAACATGAAAAAAATTAGTTAAAAAATTGGGCCAATTTTTTTATGTTTTCGTATTTTTTGAACTCTTTGCTCTCTTGTAATTTTATATTCACCTCTAGTTCTTTTTTCACAATTTTTCAATTTATGGGTATTAAACCGTGTTAAATATATTAAAGTTAAGTACGATTGCTAAGAAATTTGACAAATTTAAAAATCGTGCTAAACTTTAACACCCTTATTATAATACTATTACGTATATATGTTATATATTAAGTTCATTAATATCTATATTGCTCCAAAATAATATATTTCCGCTTAATTTACCTACAAAAACAAAGTAAAATTATAGTTTGTACATTTTGTAAACGGTTTTATAATTACATGGAACAATTTTTTTAATGCACATCTTTCAATAACACATAATTTTAAATGCTTTATAGCAAAATGAGATAACAAATCTTTTCAAACTCCATCTAAATAAAAACAACATTTTGGTATACTATACACCTTTATATAGTTAAGTTACACTTACAAGTTCTCCGATTTCATCACAAAGTTTTAAACATTTAATACACCTACCCGCATCAAAACTGATCTAGATATTGCACGAACAACAACATTCTATAATCAAGTATTTTAATTTGCTTTTAGTTTACTATAGAAGCAAGTCTTATATTTATCTCAATATCCATTTTCGTATTAACTATATTATTCATTTTTACTTTTCTTAGATTAGTGTAAACATAATAAACAGTTTTAAAACATGCAATGCAATTATTATAATGTCTTTTTGTAAATATTTGATATTGATCCATATTTTATTTAGATTAAAATGAATATTGAACATGAATCAAAATGTTTTAAACTTGTTACATTGCTACAGTAAAATCTCACTCAGAGAGGCAAATCAATATATTTTTTATCTATATATAAGAATCAAAAGAAAAACACGACTTCATTCTTGATTTAAAAAAAAAAAATCAAAACCAACACTTGATTTTTTTTCAAAAATGGTATGTATAAATTCCCTAAATTGTCCATTGGACCGGTCCACTTAGAGAGGTTTTACTTTATTGCTATACCATTTCTCTTTTAAATAAATTTGCTTTCACACTTAATTACACAGCAGACAAAAAAAAAACTAAATCAAAATAAATGATATGAACTTTGATATAAATATGGTTTTTTAGAATGAACTATTTTCGCCGATATTTTTCGCTGCATGTTTTTTTTGCCGAAAACATTTTTGCCGAATGTTCCTTTCACCCAAAACTAATTTTGCCGTTAACATTTTCGCCGAATGTTTTTTTTGTCGAAAATTATTAAAATCATTATAAGTCAAGTTCATTTTCACCATTCTGACATATAGCACTATTTCACTCTTTTCATAGTTTCCCCGCTAGGGCTCAGCAGAAAATGAATTCTGTATAAATCGACTTTGCTATGGTTTTACCATTCTTACATCTAGCTCTATTTCACTCTTTTTATAGTTCCCCCGCTATGTTTTCAGCGAAAATGTTATCGTCGAAAAAAGCATTCGGCAAAAATGTATTCGGCAATTTGACTGGGAACGCTACGACTGAGTTATACATTATTAAAAAAAAAAGAATTGAAATAAATGTGACTCTTTGCAAAAAAAAAAAATATATATTTCACATGGAGTTCTAAAAACAAAGAAAAAAATGTTTTCTGATTCTCCATGCAATTTTCTTTCACTAGCGCTTTTAATCACGAAAATCCTTTCGTACGTTTAGTTTCTACAAGCCATTTGAAGTAGCCCACATTTTGCTTACCCTCGATTTTTCAATTCTAAATTTCTCGTATAGTTGTTGAGATAACGGGGGGAAAAAAAATACGGGTCGAATATTTTTCGAAACTATCAAAGGGGGCCGTGCCAAAAAGTGATAGGTTTTAGCTAGAATTGCTCTATAGCATAGTATCTTACTACAAACATATTGCTATGGTTTATGTATAAGAAATTAAGTTAAAGAATAGCTAGAAAGAATTTCTACGAATTTTTTGGTTCACTAAAAGAGATTTTCTCATAATAATTAATTTTCCAACTTAACCGAGAAGAATTAAGATTATGTCATACTGTTCGAACTTCTTAGAGCAAAATGCTCAAAAGAAGAAACAAATGATTTAATAAATATTATTAGAATGATTTATATAATGACTTAGGTTTGAGACGGACTGAAGATCCACGTTCAACCAATTTAAGGCAGGCAAATATTACCTAATAAAACTTCATTTAGGCATCACAAAAAAATTAAAATATAGTGAATGTCAATTTGAAATTAAAACCAATTATCGTAGTATTTTTTTTTTTTATTTTCAAAGTATTCACCTGAACAGAGCCGGTTTGGAGCAAAAATCTGAAGTACTCCAATGTAAAATTTTCGCCTCCACCAGAAAACTCTTATTTCCTTGTTTGTTACAACAACAAGATATATGAAATTTATTT
>JAABKK020049615.1:45200-64913 GCA_011634745.2 Catotricha subobsoleta | reverse complement strand
ATTCGGTGTTAGTTAAAAATGACTGAAATCATAAATTATGAAACAGTGATCAATTCAATGAGGGTGCACAATATAAATTAAATAATAACAAACAATTGACAATATTTGAATTGAGGAAAAGAATAAATAAATAGAAGTCCCCTTGCCACCACAGATCATATAATTTGGTGTCAATGTGTAATTAATGTATAGAAAAGGACGTATATGTAGCAATAAACAGCAGGAAGGGGGACTTAATGGATCGTAATATCAGTCGGAAATGTGCATATAACTACACCATAATATTATTAAATAAAAATATGTTTTAAACCATTGCCGAACCACTTCAATGTAACTACAGCGCAAACACACAGAAGTATAATGAATTTTATCTATATCTGTATGTGTGTGTATATAAAAATTGTATGCATTTACCTCATAACGCTTACCCCTATTTTCAATATTTTTGCGTTATTTAATAGTTTATTGTAACAATAAATAAGTATATTGAAATGCGTAGTACACTTGTAATTGAAATACTTGTCGTTTAATAGGTAGAGAGCGCGGAGGATATTGCCGGCGTATAGAATAATACCCGACATGAAAATAGGGGAGCGAATAATTTTTTTTTTTTCCTCTTTGTTGTTAAAAAAAAAAGGGTATAGAAGTTTATAATGTGTGGTACGAATAGAGGAAAAATATAATTTTATATTGAATGTATATGAAACCTGAATATTCTTTTTTTCTTCTGTTCCTATTTAACAATACACAATATTCTCTATAGTAAGAAGGTACCTACTCGCAATACATTTACTCATTTTATAATAAAATTTCAATTCAACCGGCATGATGGTAACGGCTATTTTTCTTTTTTCTTTTTTCTTTTTCAACCATGATCATTTTTGTACATGCCCTAGTGTAAATGTATGATCTATTGAGTCAATTGTGTTAAAACTTTTATGTTTTACAAGTATCATAAGTCAAATTATATCGAAAGTTATAATAAAACATTTTAGCCTGCTCCGAAGACCTGTACTGTTTTTGTACTAGGGTATGAATTTATTGTGGATTTTTTTCTTTTTTTTTATATATATATTATATATATATAATTATATATAGAAGATAAGCAAATGATAGGCATCTTGGCTTTCTATATAAATTTTATTTCTTTTTTCAATTTTGTGTTGCATGTATTGATATATTTTTTATTTCGTTTTGTTTGTTCAATATTGAATATGCAAACCAACTACGATATTTTTATTATTATTAAATTCGAAACATCGAATGAAGATCATTTATAGAAACTAAATATTTGATTAGAGTTAAAATTAAATATAACAAAACATCATATGAATATGTACCTTTTCTCATTCTATTCTATTCTATTCTATTCTATTCTGCTCTATTCTATGTTATCATTAAAATGTACTCTCATCATTTCTGTATGATTATTTACAATCATATATTTGTAGTTCGGCTAAAAGTTTTTTGGTACAACATGAACAGCACAACATAATAATTAATGATTTACTATAGGTCTAATATTTTACGTATGTACATTTTAAATATATAAATAATTAATTAATGTTAAATTTTCATGTAATGGAATTTGTAGAGGAGATACATCGTCCATTTATTCTGTTATTAGTCATCACTGTAATTTGATATTACCTACATTAAATATTATCTCGATAATTTTTATTAATTCCTTTTACGTCGCCTTTTTTTTTGAGCCAGTTTTTTATTACGTTAATATTTTATTTTTATTAGAGAGGCATTATTCAATTCATGGTTAGAAAGAATCATTTAATAAAAATAGAAAATCATTTGTAGTTTTTTTTTTTAACATCAAACAAAACATGCGTTAACACTAATATCCTCCGCAACCGCAAGAGACTTATTATATGTCTTATTCTATGACATTGAATTTGAACTCCAAATCATAGTAATATAATTTACTGCAGTACTCATCTAAATATAAAAAGTATTATTCTTAGTAGCACTAAAAACAGAATGTTAGAAAAATAATATTTTTTAATGCACATTGATTTTAATTCTGAGTTAGCGAAAAGTGGATCTTTATTGATTATCTAAAAATCAATTTGAGAGCAAGTTCTCGCATTCAATTTAAAGTCAGATATGTATTTAGATTAAAAAGAAAAAAATTGCTCCATATAGAATTCGGTTTCATTAAAATAACCATTTCGCCGAGATTTAATGCAGATTCATTGAGCTAACACTATACTGTCTCTGTATATCCATAGTTGAGTCACAAACTGTTTCACCTGAGGCAAATGCGAAATAACGGTTGTCCTCCAAAGAAATTTCATATATATATTCAGAATAAAGATGATACATATAAATATATATATAATAAATTTCGCCCGTGGTAAAAACAGTTCGCTTTAGAGGCTGCGACTCAACTATGGATATACAGAGACTATAGCTAAAACACTTGCAATTCGATTTCAAAATCTAGGACGAATCATTACTTAAAAAAGTAAATAAAAACGTTTTCCATAAACAAAAAAAATTTAAACCTTAAATTTTAGTCGTCATTATTTAAATTTCAAATTAACTAGAAAAAAACAGAAAAAGAATTTCTTCAACAATTTCAATCAGAAAGCAATGAAGTACTGTTACATTTTCACTGCCACGAAAATTTTCTATAATAATTTTTTTTGTTTTTTAATTGCTTAAATAAAAATAAATTTACAACCGAGCATAATTTTATTTTAATTTTACGCCGGAGCTATGATAGGACTGTACAAAGTATACATATAACTCATACAGTCATATAATTAATTTTCTTATATGATTTTATTATAATTTGCGATTCTCTCTTTATATACATTTATAATATGGGTTGGTACGGAACATAGAATGATAACGTAACATTATTCGCAGACTTAATAAATGTGTATATTGTATTATAATAGAGGTTATTAAGCTGGTAGCTCTTGTAGGTAGATAGATATTAAATAGCTACGATAGCTTAGATGATTCACTAAACACAACGACAATTACAGTTATAATATTTGACATAAGATTGTATTATGTGCGAGATAGGACGGATACAACAAGGGTATTTTGTACACAAGAGTAGAATATACTTATAAAAAATATGAAAAAAGAATAAAACAAAAAAAAAAAAACTACTCAATATTTTAACATTTCAATCGTTTTGTTACCGGAATAGAAACCTAATTCAACTAAATTTAAAAGACAATGGGATAATCAAAATGAGACAATCAATTTATTTATATTTCAATGAAAGAAAAAAGAACTTATTTTCATTTATACTCAATTATTTTATATGATTGGTTGTGATGCGTCACTAATATAAATTTATGCTTATAAAAAAAATATATATATTTTCTATATTTCAATGAAAAAATATCAATCAATTTAAATTTTACCGGTTTTAAGAACATCTATTTCAAAATTACGATCTCATTTTTGCCAAAATAATTTAAACGGCGTTTTTATGCATTAGTCATTCTACATTAAAAATCGGTTCGTTTAATCTATCTTTAGTTATTTATTAAAAATTATGATTGTTTAATTTATAACCTAAACTTAGTTAAAGAGAAGTTACAAAAAAAAAAAAAACAATATTTTGTGCGAGCAAATGTTGGTTTTTGCTACTTTATAATAATACAAATATACATTACTCTCTATAGAGTGCTTGAGGTATAGAACATGACATGTATGGCTTTTGCTTTAGATGCCTGCCTTCTTGTTGTTTAAATGTATTCAGTTCACTGGTTCACTCAACTATTTATTCAATCCCATGGTTTTTGCTTGTATATATTTTCCATCCATATAGAAATATTATAATACACAACGACATGTGGATATATAACATATGAGTAGTTTTATAGCTATCGTGTATGTATTTGGATAAATATTATCTGTTTTATATATTATTAATATTATATGTTTATAGAGAGCACAGAGGCATAGATGGTATATGGAAAGCAAAGCATGCTGCATGAAGCAACAAAGTATATATTATTTCTGTATAGAAAATATTGTACAATATGTGTTTGTATGTGTGTCATATAATTTATATACCTTATATGAAGATATGAGTTTTATAGGCAGATACATAAAATGAAATTGTATTAAGGGTGCTTATAGTCAGTCAGGCAATAAATCCAATATTATAATATAACGCTATCATTTCATATTTTTCTATTTGCCTTGTATTTTGAAAGTAATAATAATATTATTATTATGATTATTTTAAATACATTCGTGCTATTGTACTTATCTATATATAAACTATACATATACACAAAATGAAGTTTTTCATTCAAACATATACAATTTCATACACATACAGAAACAAAACCACATATTTATAGCGATATATAAAATAGCAAATATTTTGGTTTTTCACTGTTCGCATAATAATATCCGCTAAATCGTATGTTGTGCTCGCATGTCATGTTTAGTGAAATGTAAACCTTTGTCGAGCATATATGTCGCTGCTTATAATTTATAATTTTAGTGGTTCTTCATGTGCAATTTCTTAAACTTTTATGAATTCTAATATTCAAATTTTTGACAGTTATGAAAAAAATATAATAGTTTTTTGCCTAAACAATTGTATGCGTTATTTATTTGTTCATTATATTGTTGCGTTACTTACAATTAGTTTCAATTAAGAACAATTTCAAATAAACATTTTGTATTAATAAATAATAAATTGTATGTGTGTGATACGATATTGTTTTGTTATTTGTAATCACATTAGATCGTTTGGATTCTAGGTGATTCGATCACATCTAAAATCATTTATTTATTTTTTTTCGCTCTTACGAAACATAATAAAATAAAATATTTCTATTCCTTAAATATTTTTTTTAAAAATAAAATTTTCAATAAAATTTTGGTATATAAGGAAAAAGTATTTGTTGTTCTTTGTTCTAACAAATTAAAAAAAAAAAAAAACAAAAAAAAAACGTTTAATTTCACGCACATCGTTATATCCCACATATCGCTTTTCTTCTAAATAGATATTATATATCTAATAAAGAAAAAATAAAATATTCGTAGTCATGTGTGTGATGTATGTGCGTGTGTGATATATTGCAAGAGACGACAAAACGATTTGTTTACATATATGTATACACACTTGTGAATGTGATAGTGCACTCTAAACTAAACATGCTATGATATATTATGGTAAATAATTATTGCAACTAAATAATATTAAACAAAATGATAAAATCTACAATAAAAAGAGAATAAAAAAAAAAAAAAAATGAGCAATTAATTTATTGTGTGTTAGTGAGTTTTGTGGTGGTGTCATGTATTTTTAAATAAATCTGGCAACAATGTCATTAAATAGTAATAAAGGCATTTTAAAGGTCCAAAATGCATTCGATATAAAATATTATCCACACACTATGGATAATATTGACAATGACAATAGTAATCCAATTACTACAAATAGTTTATCTATCATCAATAATAAAATTTCTGATACGGTCGATTCATTTAAAACAATTAATAATAATAATATTAATAATAATAATAGTATTTTTATGAATAATCGCAATCATTGGAAATACACTCCACAGCATCAGCAATATCAGCAATTAATGCAAACCTATAATAATAATAGCAATAATAATATATCAATGAATAATGGTATTGCAACAGACAGAAGTAGGGGAAATAGTAATAGTAGTATTTGTACTCCTACACACCAATTGCATTCTGTCCACCAACAACAATTCCAACAACAACCAATAAATGCCACTACAGAATCTGGGGTACGATTATTTATTATTAATATTATTATTTTATTACATTATGATTGTAGAATATAATTATAACATATATTGTATGTATGTTTCGTTTATAGATATTATATTGAATGAATATAATATATGTATATATATATATATATTGTTGTTGTTGTTTTTGTTATTATTTCTGTGTGATAGATATCTAAATAATATTATATATATATATATATATTTTAGATTAGAAATTATTCCGGTCATATAAGTACATATATATAATATGGGGAGATGTTGGATTACCTTCATTGAATACAATTTTGATATATTTCTACTCAAATATGTTTTTTTACTATTTTGTAGTTAATCGCGCACTCAATAGATTTTTATTTTCTATATTAAATTTAAAGGGCTGATTATAATCACGCAACGCGTAATAGTTCAAGGAAAGTTCTGTTAAGGGTGAATCTAGTATAATTGATGCTCATTCAAATGTATAATTATACATACAAAACGGTTTCACATTTTTTTTTTTAATTTCTTGTTAACTTTTTATGGGGAACAAACAGTATTCATGCAAGTTGTGAAAAATTTGAAAATCAACCATTTACACTTTTCTTTTTAAAATCAAGCGTTCATTAAATTATGATCATCAAACAGTTGTTAATCTTTATAAATCGTTTTTTTTTGTAACTTCCAGTACTCACGCAACTATTGTTGTGCTCTTAATTTTCTTTGCTCTTGATACAGATAGAAGTTCTAAGAAGTCCTAAGTAAGTAATAATGTACAACTGCAGACTTATTTTTGATTAAAGTGCAAATTTAACATTATTGTTTATCTTTCTTTGATAAGCTAAACATATCTGTAGAATATAAGAGGTTGGGTTTGCAGGATTTTTCATTTACATTAGTAACCGGAGTAATAAAATGAATATGTTATGTAAATATAATACGATAACAGGATTATAATTTATGCGCAAATCTATATAGAATTTCTCAAGTTTATTAATATTAAAATATTATCTAATAATATTATTTAAGCTCAAATATAGCGCAAACTGAAATTGATAACTTGTTATAAATACATACAACGTATAAAAAAAATTACTCGTTATTGTCATATAGGTATAAACAACTAAACAAGATAGATAAAGATAGTAATTGTAATATTTCATTACTATTCTATATTATAACTGAAAGAAAGAAAAAAAGGAATGAATATAGTCTGGTAAATTTATCGTTTTTAAGGGTTGCTAAACCGCGAAACAAATCGCGCTTGTGGAAATCGTATTTTGAAAAAGTTGGAAAGATACTATTTTCATCTAAGCCGCGAGAAAAACCAGGCGGAGTGGAAATTGTATTTTGAACTATGGGTTGCTGAGGTACCCCAGCCGATTGCTATGGGCTGCTCATGTATCCCGGGCTACCTAGAAATCGGACCTACTGGCTTTAAAATGTTAATGCTAATTTTTTAAAATTTTATTTTATTTCATATATTTTGTGTGATTTTGTTCAATCATGCCAAAATTTTAATTTAAAATTAATCGGCCTGATTATCAGTATGAATGAAAAGAGCATTCAAATTTTGTAGTTTAGTTTTTCTTACTATATTTTTATTATTTTTTCTCATATTTCGGCACACATAATTAAGTTATTTGTTATAGACTTCATGTTAAAATTTAGACTATGCAACCAATTTTCGTTGCCGAAAACTATATCAACTACAATGGAGTAAGCTTTTTAAGATTTACAAAGATTTTAACAAAGACACGGTTTTTTAACATTTGTAACCACTACAAGTAAACAAAAAGCGGACACACTGTCGCAAAAAGTCGTTGTCTGTGTTAAAAATCCTAAAAAATCTTATAACTCTCACAAAACTTACGTCATTGTAGATTATGCTTAAATAAACTATATTTATAGCGTTTACTACTGAATATTAACAAAATTTAAAATTAATTGCTTAGTTTAAATAGAGTTTATTTGATCGCTTCTTTTAATTATAATATTTGATTTAGATAACTTTTTTTAGATTTCATTGAAAAAAGAAGAAAAAACTAAATAAATAACAGAATAACATTTAACGACTATCTCCATTCCTCCTACTCTCCCACTCTGTCTATTCCTTTTCTTCTTCTATATGTGTTGCAACCTTTCTCAACGTGTTCAACACGTTTCTTGAGTCTTCTAAAATTAATTCATAATCAAATATTTACTAATTACGAATGTCGTCAATTTTATTCTTTGATAAAAAAAAACCTCTTTTTGATTAAAATTATTCCACTAAAAGGGATTTTATGTCGAAACAAATAATTATTTTTCATTTGTATTAAAAATAATGATAAATTTATTATTTTAACTGGAGTGTTGTTAAATATCGTCATAATTGTGTAATATAAATATTATTATTACCAACTAATAAATACTTATATTTACGGTATAATTCTAAAGCCGTTTCTCGTTAACGACTCAATAGATACTAATTGAAAAATGTATCGTTTTGTTTGATAGTATCGTCAATTCAATTTTTTCCGATAATTTTAACAAGAAAAATGAAAAATAGATGAAGTTCAATTGTAATTGTATATTTTTCCATTTTCCCCAATTTTTTAAAAATATAATTTGAATCTTTTATGAGGAATTACCCTCTTCTACGATTCAATTAAAACGTCTGTTCATGAAAATCGAGTGAACTGAAATTTTCATTTTAAATCGGTATTGGTTGGTATCCTGCTTTTAACTAAAGACAAAATTCAGAAAGCAAAAAAATGTTGAAATATTTATTAAAAAAGAAGAGCTATTTGAAAGAGAAAAAACGATAAGTTCATTTAAACTAAATAGATAATAATTATTATAAAATATAAATAGAACAATAAAAATGTATAATGTCTAATTTACAAAAAAAAAACTCGTTTCACTTAACGAAGAAGCTAAAAGATTAAAATATAAAATAGAATTAATATATAGTAAGTCTGGGCTGGATTATTTTCCTTTTTCTTTTTTTTTTTCATTTTTTATTCTTTTAATAATTCACTATTTGTTTTATTATTAAATCGTATAATTCGAATATAAACTGTGGCACATCAATATGTATGTACTTACGTAGACGATATCTTAAATATATCTTCTTTTTTTTTTCACAAAATATTTATTCTTGCAAATATCACAATATTAATTTACGTTTTTCTGGTCATTTGCCAAATGAAAAACAAAAAATAATAATAATAATAATATATTTAATACATATATGTTATCGCTAATGTGCGGTTTTTTTTTTAAATATTATTTTTCGTTTTTTTTTCTAATAATAATGGTTTTCATTATAATGCTCTATATTGGTTATATTGTTATTGTTGTTAATATCATTATTATTACTTATTAATTATTATAATTTTTAATAAATAATAAATAATATAATTCTCTATTGTATAAACTTGAATATAAGTGTAGAAATTTCATTCTGTTCCAATAATTAATGTAATCTATGGAAATTTTGTATTCAATTTAAATATTATATAAAAATGTTGAGGACAAGTCAACCTATATATAGTCAAAAATAAAAAATAATAATAAAAAAAAAAGAATTGAAAAGAAGAAAAAAAATTCCCGCATAAAGTGACACTTGAATAAACATCGCGTATTTGAATAAGAATCGAATTGAACACAAATTCTTTATAGCATAGTTTATTATTTTTCTTTATTGTACTCTTCAAATATTGGGAAATTATTATCGCAGTACGTGTAAGCTACTAAAGAAATTTTTATAATAACAGTTAAGGTGCTTTCATTTGCAAAATCGTCCACGTATCACTGATGAATTTGACTCAATTTCGATAATCTTAAGCAATTGTGAAACTAAATTTAAGATTTAGTTAAATTCAAATTTATTGCTAAATTCATATTTTGCACATTTCATTGAAGCTATGAGATCGGCAAGTATTTAGTTATTTTTTTTTTTTATTCGTCTAGTTTCAATTGTACACCGTCGTTGGCATCATAAAACACAATTTTATCATATTTTATCTATATCGATTTGCTACTGTCGAATTTTTTTTTTTTTTTTAATTGCGTTTAATTATTTGCAGAAACTTTGTATGTGAAGAGTATTTCGTAATACACATACGTGTTCGGGTTAATTTGAAATATTCATAATTTGTTTTATTTTATTATATGATTATATTATGTTTCTATTTTTATTTGTTGTTAGGTAACTTAGTTAGATTTTATTATCACATAAAATCAATCGAAAATGCGCAAATGCATACGAGTTTTGGTTCCCTATTTTTTTCTTTTTTTTTTTTTTATCAAAAAGAACTAAACATTTGAATCATTTAAAAATATCGTTTTTAATTTTCTGACCAACTAATCCAGATTCATTAAATTAGAAAATTATTTTAGTCTAATTTAATTCAAATAATCAAAAAAATCTTTTGTTTGTTTTATTATTCTTTAAATTTGTTATTAAATGACTCAATTCGAAATTAGATTGTGTCAGAGTTTTAAATATCAAAATCAATTTCAACAAAATTTATTCAATTCTAAACTATTTTTAATTTATTACTGTTAAGAAAATGTGTGTATGAAAACATTACGCGCTCAAGTCATTTAATTCCTATATTATTTTTTTTTCTGCTTTTTATTGACAAACTTATTTATTTTTAACTAGTTTGTTTTAAATCCATTGTATAGAAATGAAATGTACATATTTATTTCTTATGTCTATCGGTTTAAATTAAGCTTGTAAAATAATAAAAATAAAGTAAAAAAAAAAAAAAACTATTTTAATGTAAACATATAATTTTTGTGGCCGAGATATATAAATAAATAATAACAGAGAAGGAAAAAAAAAACTACGAAATTAATTTACATGCAGAGTTTTTATGATAGATGGTGGCGGTGGGGAGTGATTGGTTCGGTATCTCGGTGATAGAATTTTGTTTAAACATTCTCTGTTGGTTATATTGGAAATTTCGGCTTTCAAGTGCTATGTTGGAGATATTTAAATCGATTATCTATTTTCTATTTTGTTATTTACATCAATAATCCCTATTCACTGAGATTTGTTTGGCAAATACTTTTCAATTTATTTATTCGATAAAATAAAAATAAGCTTGATATTATTATTGTAAATCTGACAAAAAATAATAAAAAAAAAGAAAAAAAAATGAAAAGAAAATCTTTGACGTAACGTCTGAAATTTAATATTCAGACTTAATATTTTATTTTTAATATGAACTTGTATTAAGTATTGCTTTTTTCATTGTCAAAAAGATCTTTGTATTTTTTTACCAAAAAAAAAAAATTCTTTTGTCTTAAAATGTATCCTTTTGGTCAATGAAGTTTTTTTTTATGCCAAATTATAAATGTTATTGCGAGTGTATTCACGTATATAATATTTAAGTGCTTACTGCGTTTGTTGCGTTTAAAAAAAGAAAAAAAAAATTAGGAGATGCGTCACGGAATAAGTCATCAAATACACATATTCAGTTATTTCGTACGCTGTAATATTTATGTTTTGTGTGCGCTGTCATTGCCAATATAAAGTCGTAAAATATAGATTTAAAATGAGCAATTACTTAAAATTTCAGCACTTATTTAAGTTATCAAGAATAATTGATTTCAGTTGTATTTTCTTTTTTCCAATTCAAATAAGATAAAGAAAAAATAGCTCGTATTTCATTAAAACACATATTTAAAATTTCAGTGTTACAATATTCAACATTATATCTTTTAAAACTATTTCAATGAAATTTTAAGATAATTATCGTATAGTTTAGAGGCAGTGCAGAGATAATATTCAATCGAATAATTGTTTTAGAAATGATTATAGGTAATTAATTAATAGATGTATTTTAAATTTCTTTACATTTCACAAAATTATTAATATAAATATTATTTGGCAGGAAATGTAAAACCCAAATATAAAATCAATATTTTTTTTTTGTTAATATCACGGGGAGATGGCACTTAAGCTTCTTAATATTTAAAAATAAGATTGTGTTGCGCATTCGGTAAATTTTAACAAATTTTTTGAATTAGTTTTTAAATGCATTCAAATAAGTAATGATTTTTTTTTTTTTTTTTTAATATATTTATTTATAATATTGAATAGTTTTTTTTTTCTAAGAAATAATAATTATTATAAATCATATACTTATATATTTATTTTAATTAAATTAAATTGAATGTAAAAAAAGGTGATTTAATCGTAATTCTAGAAACTCATGGATTTACTATTTTAAATAAAACAAAATGAAAAAAAAATACATTTTTTTAAAGTTATTGCAATGAGAGGGATTTTCCTTCAAACATACATAAATTCTGAAACAATTAAACAAAAATTCAGGTATGAAAATGACAAAAGTTTTTTTGTCTATTATGCATAACCTGTAAATTCCCAATGATTTAATTTTGGAAACAGTGTAATTATTCTATAGGTGACAATAAATCATTCTTCGGGTTTCAGTTTATGAAAAATTCCCAAAAATATATTTTTGTAATTTACGTTCCTCCTTTATTTTAAATTTGAATAGCAATGAATTCAAATTATTATTGTTATTGCAATTTATTTTGGTGACATTAAGCAAACTAAAGGAAAAATACAGTTAGAAAAAAATGCTATTCGCCCTACTATATGATCTAGCGCTGCCAATATGTCAAAATCTCTTTGCGATTATGGAATCGGCACTTAATAACTGACGCTTATTATCAAAATTTAAATTTACCTAAAAAATAAGTTTCAACAAATTAAATGATGCAATCAAAAAATTCTCAATATTAGGGCGAAAAAAGTGTCACTGAAATCTATAAATTTCTCAGTGCTGATAAGGAAATACCGTCGCTACCATTTTTAAGAATGATTTTTGAATATTCTGTAAGGAAATCATATTTTCCCAGTGCAATGCGTGTAAAAATCAATATTTTCAATCAATAACCTACTAAATATCCAATATTATGTGTATTATAATATTTGAAAGTAACAATTTCTTGTGTAATGTTCTTTGGTAAAATAATACTATTGATGTTTACAGTTTTCTTTTTGTTTGTTTCTATTTTCTTCATTATTTCTCGCAAATTGTACTTACATCAAAATCAAAAATTCTTAAGTAAAAATTATAAATAAAAATAAAATAAACCACACATAAATATTTGTTTGGTCTAGTTTATAAATAAAGCATACCTATTTTAAATGCGAAAAACTTATATGAATTTATTTAAATATGCCTAATTATTTCGAAGAAGCCAAAAATGTATTTCTTTTCCTTTTTATTATTATACAAAATATGTAAATATTTTATTAAAATTAATTTTCAAATTATAATATTGAAATTTCCACACTGTTAGTTGAGTATGTTTATGTCTCATTTGCTAGAGACTCAAAGTCTATAATATTTAGTTTATAGTTATTGCTGCAACAACAGAAACCATGTTCTATTCAAATTGCTCTATTCTATAAACTAAATATGTGTACAATTTAGATTCAATTGAAAATTTATATTATATATACATATTACATATATATATATATTATAATTATATATAAATAATATAACTTCAACTACTATAAATAAATTTTCGTATGACATAAATTATTGCAATATAAAATGATGATAGCACATTCAAGTACAAAGCACAAGCAACCATATATATAAATTAATATAATATACAAAATGAACCAACCAACCAAACTCTCTCAATTTCAATATATTATTTAGCATGTGGCGTATTATAAAATACCTAACAAAATGTATAAATGAAAAAGCAAAAACATATTTATACATAATTACAACCTATTATGTGTATGAATGTACCGAACATTTATGCTACCGTCGTTTTCACAGTAAATCTATATGGACCTCTTCTCACTCGCATATTATATTGTTTTATAAGTAAATACACTCAAACAATATGATGTAAATATTATTATTATTATCCATTATCTCGCATTATATTTTATTATATGAATTTCTTTAATTTAACTTCATCTTTGTCTTTTTCTATCCATCTATCCTAATGTTATGTAATTTGATAACAAAAAGTTAATAGTTTTCGTAATGTTCTTATTTATTTATTTATTATTATTTTTTTTGGTAGCGAATAACCGAATTTTAGTTTGCGTTCGGCATATATTTTCGTAAATTTTTATAATGGAATAGGGTCGCAAATCAGGTTAATTAATAGAAACACTTCAGAGTTTTAATATAATCAATACGTATTCCATTAAATGAAATTAGATTGAATTAAGTTAATGTTCTTGTTCATAAGTTTTTTCATAAGTAACGTTTAAATAATTTGTAATTAATATAAGTATTTTACATGGGCACAATTTGAGATATGTAATATAGTTTTTGCAATAAGAAAAAAGAAGTAATGTACCCTTGAGTTCAATGTAGTAAGAAAAAGATGGTATTACCTATATGTAAATCTATTTTACACACAATTTCAATGTGTTTTAAATGAAAATTCTTTCTTATGAGCTTTTCTTCGACTTTCTTACTATTTGAAAGCCCAGGGGTAATTTGGAACTTCTTAACGCTTAAAATTTATGAAATTTGAACAACGAAAATAGGATAATGTGATAATTTTATGAAATTTGACTATTAAACATATGATGAGAAATATTGAAAATGAGCAATATTCATTTCTGCAGGTCAAATGGTTTCAAGTTTTATGCAATTCTTTTAAAGTAAATTTTTCATTGAAATTTGTTAACAATAAAATAAAAGTTCTGCTTGTACCTAACGATTCGTATAAAAAATTAATATATTATTCTAATTTCGGTTTATTTTTTTTGAATGAATGTTTCTTGTCTTGTCTTATATTTTAATACACTTCCCACATTACTCATTTCATATACTTAATATTACTTTCGGTCGTAATGTTTTAACTTACAAGTTTAAAAGTTATTCAATTATAATTTAATAACTAATATCTCTCGAACCAAAACAACGCATCGTTTTTATTTATTTATTTATTTTTGATTCTAATTTTCTTCTTTTTTTTTTACTATCTTCCCGATTTAATTCAATATTGAAAATGAAGAATATAATGATGGTTTTAGTTTTCATGATATTGTTATGAGAACATAATATGAGCTGAGCTAAAATTTCACAACTAAAATTAATTGTAACATTGGAATATATTTTGTTGAGTTGGTGCTCGCCATATTTATTATAGATTTAATAAGATAAAATAATAATGAATTTTTTTTTTATTGATATATGTATTAATATTTCATTCAACTTACTATATTTAAAACAAAGTAGTTTTATTTCAAAAAATTCTATGCGCAATAAAACGTTTAATTTGAGAGGATTATTTATTTAAAATTTAAAAAATAAATCAACATATCATTATTTGATTGGTGTGAATTAAATAATTAAATTAGATCTCAAGTGAAAATATTGCAAAGTAATCGCATCTATGATTTTAATTGTATTATGTATTAACATTAAGCGATAAATTCGTACCGGTGAAATTTAATCTAACCTATTTTACAAATATATGTATGTGTAGTGTATGTGTAAACGAAATATATTTTACGTATTTTATTTATTGTTAACTTATTATATGCTCATTTTCTAATTTCAGTGAATTTTCATTACTATAAAAGAGACTTATTTAGACATTTTGAACGCGGCGTTTTATTATTGAGATATTTTTCAATCAGAGCATTACATTTTGTTTGAAAATCAAATGCGAAATCCATTTGAATAATTTCTATTAAGATTGAATTCTTAGTAAAAAAAAAAAAAAAAATACTTGCCTCTCTAGTATGTTAAATATTGAATATTGCGTATTTATTTTTGTTTTGTTTAGGAAAAGCCTCTATTCAAAATATGAACCGATTTCTTGTGAAATAATCAAACTTGAAAGCTCGCATAAAATTTTGAAGATTTTTTTTCCTCAATTTAAAAGATTGATTTTCTCTTAGCAACAACACCATATTTGTTATAAATATTTAAAATGGCATAAAATTCAAATAAAGTCAAAAAGGGTTTGTAAGAGGACTGAAAATGGCATTGAAAACCAGCTTTAAAATGCTAACGAATAAATTCACTTAAATAAATTTCAAATTTAATTAGATTTGCTTATCATTTCGAATATTGATAATAATGCGATTAATTTCGCTTTTACACTAACGACAAAAGGATATTGGCTAACGGAAGCAAAGACCATTTCAAAAATGATAAGATAACAAAACATTTGTTAAAATGAGTTTGCTAATAAATTTTGAATGTTTATCAATTTGCAGGTTTGTAGCTCAGATTCTTGTACGTGCAATCAGAGTTGTGTATGTATTAATGATTTTTTTTTTCTCACATTTTAAAATTAGTGGCTTATTTTTGCTGTTATTAGACAATAATTCATAAAATTTCGAATATAAAATATTCAATAGCTATGAATTACCGTCGAAAATCTTCTTTTGTTATAATTTTAATTTGCATTGAAGATTGTTCTCAAAAACATAGTTGAAATATTTTTTTTTTAAATATATGTTGGTTTTCAAAATGTAGGTGGGCTGCATAAACAAACTTTATACATTATGAATTATAAAATAAGTACCTACCTGATGTCTAAAAAAAAAATAAGAAATTTATTCAACATAATTTCTTCCTCTAAAGCACAAAGAACATATGATAAAAATGCTCTATTGTTAACTAAATTACCACCTTCATTGAAAAACTTTTCTAGCGGAAACCTTGACAAAAGCACAAACGAGTAAAAAAAAAAACTTCATTTTTAAAAATTGTGTCCGTAAAATAAAAAAAAAATTATTATAAAAATTTAGTTTAGATTATAACTTTGAATCCATCTATAAACAAGTAAGAATAAAACATACTTATTACATGTGAATTCAAATCGAAAATTTGGTTAACATTCAGTTCATAAAAATACAAAGTTGAACTTAAATAAATTGAAACATGAATCATATAAAATGATTATGTAATAAGAATAACGTAAAGAATAAAAAAAAATTAAATAAATAAATAAATAAATATATCCGCGCAATGAATTATTGTGTATCGGTGTAGCGCATAGCCATAACGGTTATAAAAAAAAATTCTTAATATAATAATTTATTTAAACAAAAAGCCAAAAACCAAAAAAAAAAAAAAAATACGAAAAAAAACTTAAAATTTATCGACACAAATATTACCCTTGTGCACATAAAATATATTATCTTCACAATTTCTGAATTCATATAAAGTATCTATTGGAAGAATTGGTCTTGGTTGTATGCCATAAGTATATCATCAATGCGGGTATATATACAATATACAAATTACAAACAGTCAGTCAGTAGTCAGTACACACACCACCGCATTGTTTTCGGTTACATTTTATATTATATGGAAAAGAGTTTTGTGCAGAAACCGAACGTAGTAATAAAATATGAAATATTTCTGAAACATGATATGCTACTTAAGTAGCGTCTCTCCTCGTTATACGTATATATACAGTTTTTTTTTTCTCGTACATAAATATATATAATATTGTTAGTAGGTAGATACAGAGTTATATATGAAGTTAGTGTAGGTATTGAGAAAATGTACAATATTTTATGATAGAAAAATTTATTTATGGAAACTTCTTCAACGAACGAAATGAAATGTATTAATATCTCTACACTACAAAACTGAAAACATATCCAATATTCACAAAACATAACAACAACAACATCAACATTAACAACAAAAACAACGGCAGCATAACCAATAGCATTATATAAAATGTAATTAAATGTAGCACTATATTTAGAAATTAGATTGAGAACTCCAATATTGAATTTAATTTTTAATTTTTGAAACCAATCGTCTTTATTAAATGTTATATATATATCCATAATTTTTTTTTCAATAATCTTTTTTCTTTTTTTTTTAATAAATGATTTTGATGAAGGTAACGAAACTTCTAACGATTTTCTGTTTGTCTAGGTTTGCTAGTGCTCAACATATTTTATGATATATTAGATTCTATGATATTATTGAAGGAATATCGCGTGAGCCATTTGTTCTTATTTCAATTTAATTAAAGTTTTCATTTTCTATTGATTGAGAACTTTTTTTTTTGTTAGGCTATAAAGATATTTCTAAAAATGATGCGATTAAAAAGTTTGCTAATTTTCAAAACTTTTAAAATTTAGTTTGATAGCAAACTAATCTCTTTTTATTTAACAATGTTAGGCGAAAATACAGTTCCATTTTCGTTACATTATGATTTTATGAATTTTTCATTATTGTGCTAGTATGTAATTATCGTTGGCGTCAAAATTGTATTGTCTGTAGAATGTAATGAAAGCGGCAGTCAATAACAATAAATACATGATATTAGTTAATAATTTTGAGTGGTAAAGTAAATAAAACCAAGGGTTAAAGTTTAATATTAAATATTAATCCATATAAATATATTAAAACTGAGATTTGAAATTATAAAACTATCGAATAATAAATGTTTTCAATTAATTTTTATTTATGTTTTTGAGAAGCTTGTTATTGCGGAAGGTTACGATTGATTTATTAAATTTGTTACATTGAAATGAAAAATAGAGATTTTCTAAAAGTTTTATAGTTCGTAAAATTTTAAAAAATAAAAGAAAAAAGAAATAATGCAAATTTCATATTATTTTTTTTGTCCATCTCTGATCTCTTTTAGGTACCGGATATGAAACCATGACAAAAATAACAATAATAGTAATAAAATAAAACCTAGTTTCGTTCGACATCCCTCATGTATATCATCATCCTTTGTTATTCTCTCTTTTGTGCTGACTAACCGAAAAATTTAAGGGTTTATGTTTTTTTTTTCTGTATATATTTTTATGACTACAACAGCTACAGCACCCTTTTTATATTTCGAGCCTCAATTAATTTCTGTTTCTTTGTAATAGAATGAAATGATACTTTTTATAAAAATTATTAAAATATATACCATTTTTTTTTTTTTTTTATTATTATTATTTTATTTGAAGGTAGTGGCAGTTTTTTATTGATACACAACATATACACGCATCTACCTGCATAATAGACTCAAATAAAAACGAGAGATACAAATATTACAAAATTATAATATACAAATTTTAAATGAATATAATTTACTTACTGTCAAGTCACATAGCTAATATGAGTTTATGGTAGTTAGATGATATATATGCACTGCCGTGTATCTCTATGATTATTATTATTATAGTTGAAATAATTTATTGAGAAAAACATAAGAAAAATAAAATAAATATTAATTTATGCAAATGAAAATCGAATAATTTATTTATAAATTATTTAAAACTAATGGATCTCATAATTATTTTTATTAATATTATAACTTTTTATTTTTCTTGCAGTATGGATCAGATGAATTTCCACATGATAGTCCGGTAGGTAGTACACGATATGCATCCCCAAAAGCTGGTGGAACACTTTATCAACCAGAGCCATATTTCGATTCGACTGGTGGCACATGGTATTCTTCCCCTAGTAGTGCGTATGCTCCACAATCGTCGGCAGCATCATATCATCATATCGGCCATTCACCGCATTTAGGTCCACAGCACGGACATGACCATTATTCACTTTCACCGGGCGTTACACATATGGATGGACATTTACAGGTAAATTTTCATAATTTAACATTTTTCATTTATCCATATTTTATTTTCAACTTATTCAATACAGAGTCAAACATTACCGCCAATGAGCACGTTTCGTGGCACTGCTGTATCAACACAACCCGGTCCAAATGCTCCACAATCACCTGTATTGTACAATCAACAATTAGCACATCATCCACATAGCAGCCATCCACATTCGCAGCACAGTCCGGCAATACAAAATGACACAATTGTTGGTAAAGCAATACAAACAATGTTTACATCAACAGATCAAAGTATAAGTAGCTTCAGTTCGAATCCATCAACACCCGTAAATTCACCGCCACCATTAACGTCCCAACAATCGCAACAGCAACAGCAACAGCAACA